>CM059427.1:101674033-101949033 GCA_030390025.1 Squalus acanthias | reverse complement strand
AAACCAAAGGATTAAAAAGTGACAATTGTCTTAATGTAAAGATGCCTTTGCCATTCACAATCACTACTTCATATTAAAACAGTTGACTATTCTTCCTCATTTCAGTCTACATACCAGTGAGGGAGCTGAAGACTGCAATATGTGAAATAACACGAGGAAACAGAGGTTCACTAGTGATTCAGCAAATATTTCAAAGGCCATGGCATCAAAGGAATACTTTGGGATAAGGCTCCCTAGCATCCGTATTCTCAACGTTCCTTTTTAAAATACTTGTTCCCTAATGACTTAGTATTGTGGTAGTGAGGTATACAGGTCAGCAAGGTCCCTCATTCAAAACTCTAATCTCTGCTGGGTCAGCTGATCTCAGCAGGGGTAGCACTGGGCCACGATCATGGCTGTATATATTAAAAGCAATATTCCCAGCTAGAATGGAGATGATTGGGGAATACTCCTGTCAATCACGCCTGGTAGTCCCACCCTGCCTCCAACTCATTATTGACACCACTGTCAGCCAGACACTCCACACTATAATGGTCTTGAGCCCCAGGGGAAATCAGGTTGAAATTTCTACTCCTGATTACTACCCAATGACTATTGCTTTCAAGCGCATCTGTGATGTGGAGTAAGGGCAATATCAGGCTTAACTGTGACACCCTCTCAGTCAAACTGCCTGCTGCCAGTCACCATGAAGCTCAGAGATGAAAAATACTAACTTGGGCAAAGTACCAGAGAGCTGTAGGCAATCATGAAACCACACAGCCTTCAGGGGAGCAGGGAGGAAAAACTGGAAAGCAAAAAATCATGCTAAGATTTAAATCTTTTACAAACTAAACACTGAATTCTACAGTCTATTCAAATTAATGGCAAGTTAAACAGTTGAATTTTTTAAATTTCTTTCATCCTTTAAAAATGTAAAACAAAATATGGGGAAAGAGCAGGCGGGTGGGCCTAATTTGGACAGCTCTTTCAAAGAGCGGGCACAGGCACTATGGGCCAAACGGCCTCCTTCTGTGCTCTATGATTCTAAAATTATTTTAGTTCCCAATCAAAGCTGCAATTCAGATTTTAGAGTTGATATGTTAACACCTATCCAGGTGCTTTCACCAGTTTGTATTTAAAACTCTCTCTATATCTATATATATCTAAAAATAAATATTTACTACTCCAAAATTGGAAGAATCCTTAAGATAGAGACTTTCTCCAGTATCTCACAGAAACTTAAAACTCAAAGCAGGTCAACATTAGAATCTGTTCCTAATACGAAAACACTTAATTTCACTAGATTCTGGGGCTGACTGCTCTTCTACACAGTTTATTGTCTCGTGTTAACCAATTGTAGAGGTATGTTCATTTACAAAAAAGTAATTTGCAGTGTTCGACATATGGCTCATTTGTTCACAACAGCTTAATCAAGCAGAATGTTGTGCAGTAAATCATGGCTGTTCATTTCTACAGTAGGGCAATGTGCTGTGGAGCATCTCAGCAGCACTGCATAGTTTGATGTTTTTATATGCCTAAATTAGCACTCTAAGCTTACCCTTTCTTTGCCCTGAACCTTAAGACTTCACTATTCGCTAGCTCAACCACCTCAATCCTGCCATAACATCTTCATTATTGATCAGCATTAATCACGTACAGCCTGATTTCGAGTCCCCTCATGCTCCATGTAGCAGTCCCTCACATGAAGAAATGTCGGACTCTACTCCAAGCACGATCCAAACTAGATTTACTACCCAAGGAGCTCAAATGTCCTGTTAAGCAGAACGTTTGCCGACGCCGGCCTTACCTTCATGGAATTGCTCAATGTTGGATGTGTATAGTAAACCATATTACTGAATTCTGAGAAAACCCTGCATGATAGTAATTTGGCTTAGAGAGCCCACTAATTCTAGGAAACTGAAGGATTAAAACTGGAATTTTGGGAAAATCAGCTCCCATTAGAAACAGAGGAGAGATATTTCCAAGAGACGCACAGACCATCCTATATTTGAACACTATCTGAGCATACAAAGCATACACTAATATAAATTTGACACTGCAAGGAAGGCAAGCAAAGTCTACAAAGTCATTCAACCATAGGATCAAGTTATATGTATTCAATGCTGCTTAATGGTTAGTAAAATGCAACAAAAAACAACCTTGCCAAGCCAAAAAGAAACCTCATAACTGTAAATCTAATTGTGCTATACTTAAACTCAGTGGACCAGCTTTGGCCAAGATAACAACTTGTATTATGTAGCAATACGCAAATCACATTTGTACCTGTGACTATTTATACCATGTCATTGAGGAGAATGTTTATCTAAACACTTAATACAAGTGCCAACTATAACCTCAATGCTTAACTAAATGGCTGCTGCAACATCAATGCTTTATCCAACGATGTTAGCGTGTCAAAACATATGATTAAATTAGTAATGGTTACACAATGTGTGTCTGACTTCATTTGAATAACTGTGGCAAGGAGATCACTCATTTACTTGGGTTATTTTATAATTCTATGTTGATCAACTTCGTGTATAACTAGAATTTCTCTGGACTGGATTAAGACAGTTCATGAGCAAGCTAAACGCAGCGTGTTATAAATCAGACATATGGTACAAATCAGATGTATATACAGTAGTACAAATGTAGTCTAGTCTGTGCACGCACAAGAGGACAAAAACAAAGATTGGTCTGATGCATATTCTGACGGAATTTTGCAAGTTCTGTATACACAGAACACATTCAACCATCTCCATTACCTTGTACCCATTAGTGTCTTGTACTCCTCCCACCAGTTTCCATTATATCTACCATGTCCAAATATTCCGTACAAATTGAACCATTTTGCTGCTACGCCAAGTATTTTTGTATAACCCCCTTCTAATCACTCAATTGTGCCCCATTTGTGTTTGAATTTTTCTTCCTTTGCTACTCCTTCCTTGCCTTACTCCAGAATTCCTTAGATTCAGCCTTGTCTTCATGTACCAGTGTATACAATCTTGTCTATCTGAACCTTCCTCGCTATCTTTTACTCCTGTACTAGCCTTCATACTCCAACTTCCTAGTTTAAATACCCCGCCATCTGTCTGACTATCATTTGACAGTAGTCAAATGTTTAAATGTCGTCCATCTGGTCAGCACAGGCATCCTCATTGTCACAAGGAAACCCAGTTCCCCCAAGAAACTAAAACTTTGCTCCCTACATCATACCCTTTGCCATGTATTCATATATCCCATGTTAAGCTGCCTCCTTGCTCCTGCACATGACACCAGTAATATTTCAGTCCTTCCCTTAAGCCTCCTCTCTAGCAACCTGAAATTACTTTGAAGGGCCAATGGACATACTTAGCTTTGCCATTGGCTCGAATATGATCCACGACAAATTTATCACCACACCCCTTTAATAGACCATCCAGTGAGCGGAGATGTTAACCTCGCTTCTGGATGCCTCGTGCTCCTGGGACGCAAAATACACGTTTAAAAAAAAAGATTTTGCTCGACTGCACACCTTGTGTTCCCTAGCAGTTATAGAAGTTATTATTTGCCAAAATCAGCAGTCAATTATGTTCAAAGCCTTGCAAACTTTGTCACCTCAAAGTCTCGTTTGCCAAGAAAAAGCCAACTCCCCATCAGTTCTGACAAAAGGCGATTGAATTGCAACGTTAACCCTATGTTCTCTCTTCACATATGATACCTGACCTGCTGAGCGTTTCCAGCACTTGTTTTTTTATTCGTCAACTTAGATTCCCAATACCTGAAATCAGCTTGATTGCTCACCTTCTTACCCTCTCGGGAGCAGCAACGTCCTTCCCATGATATGGTGACTTCAACTTTACAGCACTCGAGGAGAGCCGATTAATGCCTTGCCCAGCAAAAGATCACCTCTCCATTTGTAATCTATTCCTCCGCTAAGATTACTCGGTCTCTAAGAAAATAAACTGCAGCCAAGCACTGGCTTCATGGATTTTGCCGTAATAACCCCAGATCTCTTTCTTGATAAGCATACTATATGTTCACAGAATCCCCACAGTGCAGATAGAGGCCATTTCGGCCCATCGAGCCTGCACCGACACATATCCCACCCCATCCCCGTAACCCCACGTATTTAATCCCCCTAACACCAAGGGTCAATTTATCATAGCCAAATCAACCTAACCCGCACATCTTTGGACTGTGGGAGGAAACCGGAGCACCCGGGAGGAAACCCACGCAGACACGGGGAGAATGTGCAAACTCCACACAGACAGTCACCCGAGGCCGGATTCGAACCCGGGTCCCTGGCACTGTGAGGTAACAGTGCTAACCACTATGCCACCGTGTTGCCCTGTTATACAAAAGCAAAATACTGCGGATGCTGGAAATTTGAAATAAACACAGAAAATGCTGGAAATACTTCGGTCAGGCAGCATCTGTGGAGAAAGAACAGAGTTAACGAAAGGTCATCGACCTGAAACGTTAACTCTGTTGCTTTCTCCACAGATGCTGGCCAACCTGCTAAGTATTTCCAGCATTTTCTGTTTTTATTTTATACTATATGTTATTCCATTTAACACCTAGCCCCTCTGTTGGATCTTTGCTCCCATTAATTATTTTACACTAAGCCACATTAAGTTGTATTTACCATCGATTGGACTGGTTACCTAAAAAATCAGAATTCTCATACAACTAGTTTGAATGCTCTGATTTTGCTCTCTTACATTGATACCTTCTGCATCAAATGATCAAGGTGATACTTTTGAAAGTTAAGAATGTACCTCTGACATGGCCAACTTCAGACTTCTGGATGCTCCTCTCCATTCCCCCCACACAAAAACATCTCAAATATCTGCCATCCCCAGATAACAGGCAACTCAAACCAAGGAGGATGCAGGGACCACTGCCCTACAAGGCTCCAGCACACAAAAAACATAAGTAAAACAATAAAAGGAAGCTTAGTTACCACAAAACTTGTCTGTGGCTTGGCACAATTTGATGATATCTATGATTGATTTTTTATGACCCACCCCCATGCTTTTCTTCAGAATTTGTGGCAAAATTGCAGCCCAAAAGCATTCAACAGTGGATAGTTTAAAAACGAAACTGATACTGTGCACCAACATCACAAAGATACCCATACAAGAAACATCAAGATTATTTTGATCTATTACAAACTAAACGTTAAACGGGTCAAAGACTAATGGAAAAATTCCTGCTACTGAAACTTTCCACAATGTGGTCTGACTTGGTCCATTTGTCTTTGCTGTTGCTGTGAGAGAAACAAAACCTATAATAGCAAGGTGATTAGTATTACACTTCGTATTACAGTTGTTGAGTATATTCAAGACAGAGATCGATAGATTTTCGAATATTAAGGGAATCAAGGGATATGGGGATAGTGCAGGAAAGTGGAGATGAGGTAGATCAGCCATGATCTTATTGTTGAATGGCAGAGCAAGTTCGAAGGGCCAAATGGCCTACTCCTGCTCCTATTTCTTATGTTCTTATGGCTCCCCTCCAGCAGTCTCAACTCATGTGGGCATTAAATGAATACATTATGGAGAAGAGAATTGCAATCATGCAGGGAAACATTACACATGTTCTGGAATCGTGTAAATGCCCATTAAAGGTAAAAGTGATGACACCAGAACTGTGGCACCAGACCACTTGTTAACAATGGGCCAGAAATGATTGTAGCTGAATAACCGGCAGCCTTGCCCTTGCCCATTTAATTTCCATGAGATTTTGCACGGCAAGTTGCTGCAAGTGGGAGATATAAACGGCATGGCACCCTCTACAGGGCAAGGAACTGTGCACCTCCTTAACCAATTAGACTGAAGAATTGTTCATTAACAGCACAGTCTGAACCAGGAAGTGCAAGTGAGAAGAGTGAATTCAATGTCAAATCAGGTACAGAAAGCAAAATAAAGAGGGAAAGATTGATTAGAGAGAGAGAGGAGAGAAAAAAAAGGAAACAGAGACAAAGAAAAAGTTAAGAAAATGAGACTCCGCATTTGTAAAAGTTCATTTTCACTGCCACATGGGTTGTTTGACAGTAAAGACATATCAACGTTCGCTCTAAGCTGCGCGGCCGCATAGCTGTCTGCCTGCCCTGCGCAGCCTGGGACCGGCTTTTTCAATGTTAAGTTTTGCACATGCGTGAAACTGTGAATGGGCCGCACAGCCCCTTAATGGGGCCACGCACCCAAAAAAAATTAGGGGGAACATTGCTCATCACACCTTTAAAAATGATACTTAGACTGAAATGGACAAGCACCACTTTGTGGTGAGTTAGTCCGTATCTACGACACAATTATAGAAATTACACGCTGTTGAATGCGGATCCAGACAGCGACATGCCATTTTTGTGCAGCTTAAGGCGGAGCTACACATCTCAGACAGTAACTTCTGGATTTTCACGTGTAACTGCGCATCTGCCCTCACCTGAAGTTGCTGTACGATTTGCACATAAATAACAATGAGTGTCATTAGCCTCAGCGTTATTTTTAAAGTAAATTCTCGCCCAATAAGCTGGACTAAGACAGAGACCAATGTTTAGCAAGGAAATTTTGAATATTCTTTCAGCTTTATTGGTCACCTTTGCTAGTATCACCGTGCTATTAATTATAGTGAAACCACCCCATAGTATGGTGCTGCTTGCAAGTGTGCCTACAAGTGTCCGTTCAAGCTAATTTATTGCAGCTGAATGACAGTTAAGGAAAAGGATATAGCTCTCAGGCAATAGCAGTCAGAGCAAGATACTTGATTCACGTGTGGGTCATTTTCCTTTTGTTCTTAAGCAACGTTATAAAAGCACGGCTAGAACAATAAGCCTCCTCTACTGAAGACTATCTCCTTCAAATGCATTCACTGGTCGTTTCTGGATAGTTTCAGATGCGCTAAAATGCTTTTTTTTTGGCAGTACAATAATGGTAATCTAGCAATGTCTGGAAGTTCTCCACATACAAAAAAAAAAGTAATGTAATTTATCCCATTCCTGACAACGCACTACTAATTTTAATTCGAGTAAAGACAGACTTGCATTTCCATAGCGCTTTTCACGACCACCGGACGACCCAAAGCGCTTTACAGCCAATAAAGTACTTTTTTTTTCCCACTAAAGTGTAGTCACTGTTGTAATGTAGGAAACGCGGCAGTCAATTTATATATACACAGTAAGCTTCCACAAACAGCAATGTGATAATGACCAGATAATCTTTTTTAGTGATGTTGATTGAGGGATAAATATTGGCCAGGACACCTGGGATAACTCCCCTGCTCTTCTTTGAAATAGTGTCATAGGATCTTTTACGTCCACCTGATGGGGCATATGGGGTCTTGGTTTAACGTCTCATCTGAACAATGGCACCTGACAATGCAGTACTCCCTCAGTACTGCTCTGCGAGTGTCAGCCTGGAGTGGGACTTGAACCCACAACGTTCTGACTCAAAGGAGGGTGCTACCAACTGAGCCACAGCTGATAAAGTATGACAATGTCACTACCAAATCAAAGCCATTAGCATGGTTACAGGTACAACATCTATGTTTTCTAAGTCCCTAGAATACCAAAATAATGAAACTTCATTACAAACCATATTTACTTCATAAAGCATCTTTAATAAGTTTGGGTTTATGCCAAAATTTAAAAAAAATTGTAATGCGTTCAGAAATATGTAAATTGTTACCTTTCTTTTATTTCAACTTTAGCGAAGTCAGACTTGCAGTTTTCAGTTACGATGGTAGAGGAGGATCCAACTCTGCTGCCACACATGCAATAGCCTGCTAACACTCAGACTTAATGGGCAAGATTTTGCTATCAAAATAACGGTGAGGTTAATGGCACACAGCAACTTCAGGCGAGGGGCTGATGCGAGGTTAGACGTGAATATCCAAAAGTTGTCGTCCGGGTTGTGCCGCTCCGCCGTTAGCTTTGCAAAACCGGCATCTCACTGTCTGCTTCACCACTGAAATGTATTGAATGGCGTGAAGTTGCTGTATTTGCGCAGTAGATACAAACTAAATTCGCCACAGAAAGTCAAGTCTTGTCATTTCAAGTCTAAGTACCCTTCTAACAGCGTGATAGTGTAAATTGCTGCTAACCAACCACTCTGGCACTGAAAATTAATTACTGCAAATGTGGAGTCTCATTCCTTTAGGTTTTAATTGTTAAAGATTTGTTAAAATGAACAATTTAAATTAATAACTTTTTTCTTTTGTCTTTCTTCCCTCAATCCAATTTTTCTTTCCGGATCTGATTTGACATTGAATTCACCCACTCTAATTTACAATTCCTTCTTAGTCCTTGAGCGGTTTATTTCACAATCCTTCAATCTGATTGGTTATGGAGGTACACAGTTACTTGCCCTGCTCACTCAGGTCCCAGATGCCTTGTTTCCCCGCACTGTGATGTCATCATATCACACGTTCAGCAACTTGTCATGCAAAAATTTTAAAAACCTAAACGTGCAAGGGCAAATCTAATCAACGGCAGACATCGTTACATGCCCTATTACAGCATATTATGGCCCAACATTTAGCAATATTCATGTAAAGAAAAGTATCTCCACAGCAGAAGGAAACCAAATGTATTAAAATATGGACAAGCAATCCTGAGTCCCATGTTAGATGCAGCTTGACATTTTTTTTTAAATTTAAACAATTAATGCTTTTGCATGAAATGACTCCGCAGCTATACAGCTTATGATGGAATTTCTTATACTTCTGATTTCTCCACTGAATGGAGCTGCAGCATTTATTAACTGAGCCACTTGGAAAGCTACCTCCTGCGATTTTTCTCTGTAGTATTGAGGTAATTTGAATCCACCAGCTGTCGCAAGTGTCATAATTTTTTCCAAATACCCTTTTTTGATGTTTTAACAGCACAATATTCATACAGGCTTCTATATTAAGACTGTACTGTTTCTATCATTTTGTAATTAGCTGGTGAAAATGATCATGTTGCGCTTGCAGAAGTGGTTGTAAACTGTCACAGTAATTGCCCAAAAGTTGACTTATCCCTTGATGTCAGCTGCTGAATGCAGATCCACGAATTTTCCTGTGCAATTAATAAACTCGCATATTTCCAGCACCAATGACACTTTCAAGCAGGATGTATATACCTAACTCTGATCCAGTTATTGAAAGCATGTTTCAGAAATCCTGCAGCTTTGAAAATTAAATCAAAAAGGCACCCGAACTATGTGTGCATATATGCGGATTTACAAGCTATAAATGTAAAAACATCAGAACTCTTCAATCTTAAAGTTTACAAACCAATTTCTACCTGTAATAGAACTAGCCAAATTGATTTGCATTCCAATTTTAGTTAATTTCTCCCCTACCACATGATAATATTCCTCTGCCAAGTGGGACCGGTTTCCAGACCTTTTCCGCTGAACAGATTTGCATGATTCACAATCAGAATTTACAGCACAAAAATATCCTGTCAGTGCTAGCTCTTCAACTAGAGCTGTCCACTTCAATCCTCTGTCCCTGTCCTTCCCCCGTATATTTTTATATTTTAAATACTTAGCCAATTCCTTTTTAAATGCAGTTATAATCCGTCTCAATAGCCACTCATGGCAAAATATCACATTCTAACAGCTCTCTGGGAAAAAAAGTTCTAACTTAATTGTTCTTAATCCTTAATTCTTCTAGTAATAATCGAGTCGATTCCCTAGTTACCATTTCATCAAATAGCAGCAACAATCTCGCTATTTACTCTCAAAACCTTTCCTTTTTGAAATCTCCAATAAATCTCCCTCAGCTTCACTTTCATGAAAAACTATTTTGAGCCTTACAACTATAATCTCGCATTCATGCTAACATTTTTTATGAACCTTGGCTCTACTAGCCTTCTTACAACAGGGTGCCCTTAACGACACACAATATGCAACCTGTGGCCTAACCAATCCAACATCACTTTTGCTTTAATAATCAATGTCTCCTTGTATAGAACCCAGCATCTCATCTGCCTTTATCTACCCTCACTTCCACCTTTAAAAATCTATGCATCGCCGCTAGATTTCAGGGTTCCTCCACTTCAATTACTCATTGTTGACCATTAGACGATTTTTCCTCAAATATACTGCTCAACATTTCTCTGCATTGAGCTGCATCTTTCACATATCTACCCACTCTACAAATCTTTGTGTCTTCCTATAATCTCTAATTATTAGCTGGGTTCAGCTGATAGCACAGTCGCCCGAGTCAGAATTGTGTGTTTAAGTCTCATTCCAGCATTTCAATACAATCCTGAAGGAGTGCTACTGGGCCTTTTGGATGATGCACTAAATCAAGGCCACAACTACCTGCTCATGTAGGCAAGATTTCCTGATGTCCCAGTAAACATTCTTCCCTTAGCCAACACCACCAAGATCAGATTTAAATGGTTGTTCATCTCATTTGTTGTTTGTCGGACACTGCTGTGCACACATTGGCTGCTGTGTTTACTTACACAACTATGCATTTTTTTTTAATTCAAGGGCTGCGAAGCACTTTGGGATATACCGAGTTCATGGATAATGCTATATAAATGCAAGTTCTTTCCACTCTTGGATGCGCCGTTCTCCTTTCAACTAAACATTAACCGGCCTCGACCACAAACTCCATCCCCCCTCCCTTTTCTCCACTAATGGTAGCTATGCCTGCAGTCCTCTGGTTCCACTCTGGAATCTTCTTCCTAAAAACTCTTTGCCTCTTTCTCCTACTTTAATATCCTGTTTAAAAAGCACATGACCAAGCTTTTGATTAGCTAAATACACAGATTAGGAAGGGTAAAGAGTCATTTTCCTTACACCTCTGTGATGCATGTTTCTCTCCATTAAAGGTGCTATATTAATGCAAGTTGTTGAATCATAGAAATTTACGGCACAGGAGGCCACCATTCGGCCCATCGTGTTTGTGCCGGCCTAATCCCACTTTCCAGCTCTTGGTCCCGACACTTCAAGTGCATATCCAAGTACTTTTTAAATGTGATGAGCGTTTCTTCCTCTACCACCCTTTCAGGCAATGAGTTCTGGACCCCCACCACCCTCTGGGTGGAAAAAGTTCTCAACTCCCTCTAATCCTTCTACCAATTACTTTAAATCTATGTCCCCTGGTTATTGACCCTTCTGCTAAGGGAAATAGGTCCTTCCTATCCACTCGATCTAGGCCCCTCATAATTTTATACACCTCAATTAAGTCTCCCCTCAGCCTCCTCGGTTCCAAAGAAAACAACCCCAGCCGATCCAATATTTCCTCAAAGCTAAAATTCTCCAGTCCTGGCAACATTCACGTAAATCTCCTCTGCACCCTCTCTAGTGCAATCACATCTTTCCAGTAATGTGGTGACCAGAACTGTACGCAATACTCTAGCTGTGGCCTAACTAGTGTTTTATAGAGTTCTAGCATAACCTCCCTGCTCTTATATTCTATGCCACGGCTAATAAAGGAAAGTATCCCATATGCCTTCTTTACCACCTTATCTACCTGTCCTGCTGCCTTCGGGGATCTGTGGACCTGTACTCCAAGGTCCCGCTGTTCCTCTACACTTCTCTATATCCTACCATTTATTGTGCACTCCCTTGCCTTACTAGCCCTCCCCAAATGCATTACCTCACACTTCTCCAGATTGAATTCCATTTGCCACTTTTCTGCCCACCTGACCAGTCCATTGATATCCTCTTGCAGTCTGCATCAGCTGTGGCTCAGATGGTAGCACCCTCGCCTGAGTCAGAAGGTTGTGGGCTCAAGACCCACTCCAGGGACTTGAACACATAAATCTAATCTGACTCCCAGTGCAGTACTGAGGGAGCGCTGCACTGTTGGAGGCGCCGTCTTTCGGATGAAACGTTAAACCGAGGCCCCGTCTGCTCTCTCAAGTGGACGTAAAAGATCCCATGGCACTATTTCGAAGAAGAGCAGCGGATTTATCCCCGGTGTCCTGGCCAATACTTATCTTATCCCTCAACCAACATAACAAAGACAGATTATCTGGTCATTATCACATTGCTGTTTGTGGGACCTTGCTGTGTGCAAATTGGCTGCCACGTTTCCCACATTACAACAGTGACTCCACATCAAAAGTACTTCATTGGCTGTATAGCATTTTTGAGACGTCCGGTGGTCGTGAAAGGCGCTATATAAATGCAAGTCGTCTTCTTCTATAGCTTTCACAATCGACCACAGGGCCAATTTTTGTATCATCTGCAAACTTCTTAATCATGCCCCCTACATTGAAGTCTAAATCATTGATAAAAAGCAAGGAACCTTGTACTGAACCCCCTGTGGAGCAGCACTGGAAACAGCCTTCCAGTCACAAAAAGACCCTTCGACCATTACCCTTTGCTTCCGGCTACTGAGTCAATTTTGGATCCAACTTGCCACTTTGCCTTGGATCACATGGGCTTTTAATTTTCTGACCAATCTGCCATGTGGGACCTTGTCAAACACCTTGCTAAAATACATGTAGACTACATCAAACACACTCTACTCATCGACCCTCCTCAAAAAATTCAATGAAGTTTGTCAGACACAACCTTCTCTTAACAAATCTATGCTGACTGTCCTTGATTAATCTGTGCCTTTTTAAATTACGATTTATACTGTCCCTCAGAATTTTTTCCAATAATTTGCCCACCAGCGAGGTTAGGATGACTGACCTGAATTACTCGGTCTATCCCTTTCTCCCTTTTTAAACAGTACAACGTTGGCAGTCCTCCAGTACCACGCCTGTAGCCAGAGAAGATTGGAAAATTCAGAGCCTCTGCTATTTCCTCCCTTGCTTCTCTGAACAGCCTGGGATACATTTCATCCGGGCCTGGCGATTTAGCTACTCGAAAAGATGCTAAACGCCTTAATATTTCCTCTCAATATTTCCTACTTTACAGCAATACTTCATTGGCTGTAAAGCGCTTTGAGATGTCCGGTGGTCGTGAAATGCAAGTCTTTCTTTCGTTCTCTCACTGTTTATTTCATCTAATATTTCACACTCAACTACAATGTCTGCACCGTCCCTCTCTTTTGTGAAGACACGCAAAGTATTCATTAAGAACCATACCCACGTCTTCAGCCTCCACACACAGGCTACCTTTTTGGTCTCTAATAGGGTCTACTCTCAGTTATCCTCTTGCTCCTTATGTATTTATAAAACATCTTTGGGTTTTCCTTGATTTTACTTGCCAATATTTTTTCATGCCCTCTCTTTGCTTCCCTAATTTCCTTTTTAATTTGACCCCTGCACTTTCTATACTCCTCTAGGCTTTCTGCAGTATTTAGCTCTCGGTATCTGACATAAGCTTCCCTTTTTTGCCTTATCCTACCCTGCATGTCCCTTGACATCCAGAGGGCTCTAGATTTGGGAGTCCCACCCTTTTTCTTTGAGAACACATTTGCTCTGAACCCTCACTAACTCCTCCTTGAAGCATCCCACTGCTCTGACGCTGATTTACCTTCAAGTAGCTGTTTCCAGTCCACTTCTGCTAAATCACATCAAGACTTGACAAAAATCCATATTTACAACTTCCATCTCATTTCCTTTATCTATACATTGTGATTGCTTCAAAATATTCAATTGACCTGCTCTTTACAATCTATGTTGACAGCTCTCAATTAGAATATGCCAAAGCGTCTACTAATTACATCCTATAATATGGACTCATGTACCCACAACTGAGGCAGGTCTAATTTGTGCATCCGACATACTCCAAGCTTTGGTTCAACTTTTAATAGTATAACCCCAATCTTATCTGAAGTCCAGAAAAGCAAGAGTGACTGCCATTATTTAAAAAATTCTTTACACACAGCAATCCCATTTAAAATCCAATTTGGTCCCTTCCTGTGTGTGGGATGATTGGCCACTGCGCTAACTAAAACGTTCTAAACCCCTTATCGTGGCCAAAATTACTTCTGTGCCAGAATTCTTTTTGAAAATATATGTTTAAAGCTTAGTTTAACTCCCCCACTCAAATCTCTTTTCAAAAATGTTAAATGTGAAATCTACTGATTACACAGAAGTGAAAAATAACTTTTCTACATGATAGTTTACACTGAGGTATTTTGTGGCAGCCAGTGGTTTAAGAGTTAAGTCAATGAAGGATCCTCCTTAAATACTGCCAGCCTATCAAAAGGATTCAATCTATTTAATCTGTCAACCTTGAATTCCAGCTCACTATGGAAACCAAATCAGCTCAGCCAGGATAAACTGTGAAGCAAACAGCGTGAAGCCCAGCACCATATTTGGAGAAGCAAAGATCAGCATTCAGAAGCAGCCTTGATAAAGCAGCAGCCGTTGCATTTCTGCACCACATGACTGTAGAAGAAAAATCAGCCATTAAAAAACAGCCTTGAAATGGAGTGGCCTTGAATTCCAGCATCTCACTGAAAAGCAGAGGTACAAAAGGAACCTTTCTAACCTGACAAGCTCGTATGCCAATTGCAGCAAGGTGACAGATCGGATTAACCTTCCGCATCTCATCTCTACGTTAATTTACTACCCTCTTAACAGCACTGTCCTTGACCTGTTTGTCGTTGATGAAAAGCTGCCAACAGAAGGAAGTAATCTAGGCCATTTAACACTGATTGCTCCAACACTCCTGCATGAGTAGTGCTGATAAAACTGTGAAGTGTTACTGTGTTGTGACTCAAAGAGCTGCTTGGCTGCAAACATATCCGTATCAGGTTTGCACCACCTTTCTCTACAGCTTAAAACTACTTTTACAGCTGTGGAATCGAGTCTTAAGGAAAACATGAATCTGCTGCCATTAAAACGTCGACGGACAGAAATTCCTGTTGCTATCAAGAAAGAAATTTGCCTATACAGAACCCACAACCCACGAGCATCTCAGGAAGAAATTGCAAGCATCGTGGGTCACAGGCACGGGCTCACAATAGGTCGTTCTACCGTTAGTGAAATTTTACGTAGAAGTAACCACTGGCTGACTGCTAAAGACAACACTGGACGTGAAACCAGAGTCCGTGACCCTAAGCTCTGTCAGCTGGAGGATGGTCTCTTTCGATGGTTCACAGATGCTGTAAGTAAAAATGTTGTTGTCAGTGATGAGACACTGATGGAAATTGGCAGGAATCTCGGTGATATTCTGGGCCTAAAAAACTTTGCATATTCCAGAGGGTGGCTATGGAATTTCAAACGGAGAAGGGGGATCTCACTAAGGGAAGTATATGGAGAACAAGGAAGAACAGCTTTTGCTGCACATATGGAAGGAAGCACGACAAAGGAGCCTATCTGTGAGGACAATGATCCACAAGAAGAAAGATCAGCGACACCAGTCACAGGAGAACAGGCCCAGGAGGGGCTGGAAAGCTGTATTGCCTACATGGAGCAAAATCCAACAGGATTTAGCATTGATGATGTAACTGTACTCAGAGGGTACCTGCATAGAGTTCATGACTGGCACTCTTCCCAACAGAGAGAATTTGCAATTCAGCAACTTTTAAACACATACAAGGTGGTCAAGTCAGAAACCTCCTGAATTGATTACTGAAATACTGATATTACTTACAGTACTAAATATATTCAGAATGGAAGTTCCCAAACCACAGTGACTATTGCCATCATGTTTGGAAACGGAATTCTACCAGCTGTGGTTCAAATCTGTCAGTCAATCGCTGGACAACCAAAACTCAAGAATTGAAAGGGTTTCCCCTGGATGAAAATAATAAGCAATTAAATACGTGGAACAATAAAGCACACTAAGTCAGGTTTCCACCTTTTGCTAAATCCAAAACTGAACTTTGGTCGGGCAGAGGGTGTGATCACAACTGGAGTTGAGATTTTGCTTTGTTGTTGGATCAAAAACCTCAAACAAATGAATGTTTCCACATCGTAAGGATCAGAAGTGAAATGGCAAAATGTATTTTTTTTTAATCTGTCTTTTGTTATCCTATTTACATCTTAGAAATTTCCGTATAGCTCATTCAAAAACAAAACGAGATCTAGTTCAAAACCAGTCAGGTGGCAGCCTTAACTACAGCAAACTGCTGTGGTGGAAAAGAGATATTAATCATTAATAAGATGCTTACCAACTGATGTATAATTGATCAAGTTAACTTTATTGGAAACGATCATGAAGAGGTGTTTGTTTATTAAAAAAAATCAGTTTCAGCCACAAAACAAGTACAGCCACGCATCGCTTTCTACAAGTGACTGTTTTTAATGCTAATTTTCTCACCATCAATTGCAATTTGTTGAAAAATTTTTATCAAAATGCACACCCAAAACTTCAAAATGCATTTTTTTGCATTACAGATGCTGACAGACTGGTTAACTTTTACACCAGCAATTACTGATTAAAGATCTAATATTTCCAGTGTTAAAGCAATTGTTAGTCTTGATATGTGTTTTAAGAAGGCATTGTACCTCTCAATCACTGCCATTTTCCAGCATCTCAAGCTTTTATTTCAGATTTCCAACATTTGCAGTTTGTGTGTTTTATTTTGAGGAACACATTGGGAAATTGTACCATGACTAATGTGAGGAATGTCCCTAAAAACTGCTGTGTTAAAGAAATTTCCGCAGGAAAGTAACTGATCCATAATGGAGCTTCTGGAATGCACCATCATGGTTGTGATCTGTAGGTTAATTTTCAACAACTATATTATCTGAATAACATTTGTAAAACACTGATGTATTTTGTATTCATTTTTGTTGAACACAATTCTAATTATACACAAAAAATAATTTGCTTGTAAAGATCTGAACAATGCGCTCCACTCTCCCAAACACATATACATATACTCCATGAATTTATTGTATGTTGCATATAGTTTCATACATACATTTCCAGTTAGCTGTTCACATACAGACTATTACATTTGGGTAGCTTCGCGAGTTATCTCAGATCATATGAGGAGCTCAGCAGTTATCTACAATACCCGGTTTGGCAGCATGATGCAGTCAGGCAACTTAAAGATTTTCTCTACCCTTATTGAAACTTGAAAAGGAATTAGTATAGTTCAAGAAGATTTGCCCCAAATTCAGCAAGGAGTGCGCAAGAGAGCGAAACACACACAGGGAAAAAATGGTCATTGACTTTGTTTCAGGTCCAGTTTTACTGCCAGTTTTAGTACAAGCTAAGCAACTGTTTGGTTGTTGTCTATATTGAGGTCTAATAGCTAGGTTCTGTAAATTAATGTAAATCTAGTTGTATTTACAACTATTTTTTTTTTTAATTAGTTAATAGATTCTGTTGTAGTTCATAAGCTAAGCCACAGTCTGCTCAGTTGTTTATTCTACTGTTTGCCGAAGCCAAGATCACATGATCTGTACAGTAACGTGGTGTATTTGGCATTCGATAAGGTGCCACACAAGAGGTTATTAAACAAAATTAGGGCTCATGGGACTGGGGGTAATATACTAGCATGGATTGAGGATTGGTTAACTGACAGAAAACAGGGAGTAGGAATAAACGGGTAATTTTCGGGTTGGCAGGCTTTAACTAGTGGGGTACCACAAGGATCAGTGCTTGGGCCTCAGCTATTCACAATCTACATCAATGATTTGGATGAGGGGACCAAATGTAATATATCCAAGTTTGCTGATGATACAAAGCTGGGGGGGAATGCAAGTTGTGAGAAGGATGCAAGGAGGCTTCAAGGGGATATAGACAGGCTAAGTGAGTGGGCAAGAACATGGCAAATGAAATATAATGTGGAGAAATGTGAAGTTATCCACTTTGGTAGAAAATAGAAAAGCAGAGTATTATTTAAATGGAGAGAGACTGGGAAATGTTGGTGTTCAGAGGGACCAGAGTGTCCTTGTACACAAATCACTGAAAGTTAACATGCAGGTACAGCAAGCAATTAGGAAAGCAAATGGTATGTTGGCCTTTATTACAAGAGGATGAGAGCATAAGAGTAAAGATGTCTTATTGCAATTATATAGGGCCCTGTTGAGACCACACCTGGAGTATTGTGTACAGTTTTGGTCTCCTTACCCAAGGAAAGATATACTTGCCATAGAGAGTGCAATGAAGGTTCACCAGACTGGTTCCTGGGATGGGGGGGGGGGGGGGGGGGGGGGGTGATTGTCCTATGAGGAGAGATTGAGTAGACTAGGCCTATATTCTCTAGAGTTTAGAAGAGTGAGAGGTGACCTCATTGAAACATAAAATTCTTACAGGGCTCGACAGGGTAAATGCAGGGATGTTTCCCCTGGCTGGGGAGTCTAGAACCAGGGGTCGGCCATTTAGGACTGAAATGAGGAGAAATTTCTTCAGAGGGCAGTGAATCTTTGGAATTCTCTACCCCAGAGGGCTGTGGAGGCTCAGTCGTTGAGTATATTCAAGACAGAGATCGATAGATTTTTGAATATTAAGGGAATCAAGGGATATGGGATAGTGCAGGAAAGTGGAGATGAGGTAGATGATCAGCCATAATCTTATTGAATGGCGGAGCAGGCTCGAACGACCAAATGGCCTACTCCTGCTCCTATTTCTTATGTTCTTAACCTAAATACAGTGACAGGGTGGATCCTAGGGTAGTCACAATTACCCTGATATTGGGCAGGTAAAAGGAGATTCTAGTTCATAGGGTTCAATGTCTCACTTTGGCATCCAAGATCTAAAAAGCATGAGGTGACAGCCCAAAAATCTGACAAAATATCATATGGGGAGAGATGTTTCTCAGTACAGCTTTAAAAAGGAACCAATAATTTTGAAGACCACCCTAACAGATTTGGAGAAAGTACAAGAATAAATAAGTGTTTGAGTCACTAGTCGCAGAAGTCAAATTTATGCTCACTGACAAGCTTCAAGTGGCTCCCACTGCACTAATTTCCAGTAAGAATACATTGAATTTCAATACCTCACTGCACTGCTTTGGGGTGGGGTGGGGGAGGGAAACTGACCAACAGCAAAACCACATACGGATCAATGATGAATTTCTCATGTCCAGTGCTTCAAATGTAAATCTTACTTGGGAATCTAAGAAACTCAGATGTGTTCAAAATCAAGACCATCTGCACAGTCAACTCTGTATCCACTGACTCCTCGCCTCTCGTTCTCCTTCCATCAGAGTCTCCACCCACCCCATAGTTTCTTCATTTCCCCGTAACAGCCCACATTATACTTGCCTATCCACAAAGCCTGTTCCCTTGATGCCCTTTCATTCTAAACCAAGGCCACCAAACTCTCTCTGCCATTAAAGACCCATCAATCCTCCAGCACATTTGACTTGCAACTATGCTCCCACTACTTCTTCGGCGAGACCTTCCAATTGGCTTCTGCTCCACCCACAGCATTGCACAAGTCATCCTCCTCCTCTGTCTCTGACACCAAGTACACCCTCCTCCAAAGTTTCTCCAGCCCAATCCACCACCTTGGCTCTGTTCTGAGTTTCCAGCATGACTGTTGCAAAAAAGACATGTTCTCCATTGATTTATCATCCATACCTACACAATCAGCTCGTCTGAACCCAGGGGTCCATCCCTGGTCCCCACAGTTGTTGTTCTAACATTTTAATTGTATAAATGGCTTGGAGATTTTCCAGAAGCAGACCACATCACTGATAATTGAAACCTACATTTTTCATTCCCTGCTGTACTGATTTGGTGTGGCCCAGGCTTAACAATCAAGACTGATTGTGGTTCAAGAGCTCACTGGAGTTCAGGTACAATGCCTAAAAGAAAATAATGTTATCACAGAATCAGGAGGAGTTCAGGTACAATGCCTAAAAGAAAATGTTATCACAGAATCAGGAATATATGGAACGCACAACACAGCAAAATAATTATTGAAGAGGTAAGGAAGCAGACCACAGAAGTTAATTTACCCTCCAAGCCCCAGGCTTTCCATAGTTAAACCCAAAACAGTCTAGCAAGTACTACTTACAGCTTTTCTTAAGTTTCTTGGAATTGACTCTTCGGATGAAACAAATGCACTCATCCAATTGCTTGATAATCAGAACAGTCTCAAGCTGCTTCTTTCAGGTGAAGGTTTTACGTATGGAAAACATGATCACATATGCGTACCGAGTTCTGTATGTCTCAGCAGTATTATGACGGAACCAAAAATTAGCAGCCAAGCTTGGGACATGATTTCCTTTGATATAAAAACTTTATTAAAGTTAAGCACAGTTAACAGTAATCAACACTGTGCAACAACTTATAGCAGTTGTATTATCCTGCTTGCCACTTTCCCCATAACATCTTGCTCAATTTAACACATGACAATTGGGAATTACATTTCAAGTTGCCCCATGGAACGAGGACAGATGCATGTAAAAAGGTCCCTTAGTATGCCGAGATGGTCAACACAGGCTTAGGCCTGTTGACTGATCTGCATCTCTAGGTCAGGGTAGAAGAGGGGGATGGGGAAGGAGAGACTTCCACCTTCCATTCAGATCCGTTCCTGACCCCAGACAATTTTCTGGCCATTGACTCATTTAAATGCAGGAGTCAAGACTTCCGACAAAATGGGAGCAACCTCTGTGCTGCCTACAAAACCGGATTGTCCTTATAAACTTTTGCCGCCCCTACTCTTAGGCCTGTTATAGCCAGTGTCTTCACTGACAGTCATACATTCATTCTCAGCAAGCTCTACTGGCCGTCTCCCTATACCCCATTCCCAAGTTGAATTCTTTCCTTTCAAATTGCTCGGTGGCTTTGCCCCACACTTCACCAGCCATTTTCTGCAGCCCTATGTACCCTCACTCAAGTGGAGGTCCAAAGAGATTTAGAGGTCCATGTATACAGATCATTAAAATGTAGTGGTCAGCAATGTTACCCCTAATTTTTGGGGGGTATGCGCCCCTTTAACAGACTGCGTGGCCCAAATATTCTGTTTTTCTATTCTTCCTACCAAAGTGAATAACCTCACATTTCCCCACATTATACTCCATCAGCCACCTTATTGCCCACTCACTTAACCTGTCTATATCCCTTTGCAGTCTCTGTGTCCTCCTCACAGCTTACTTTCCCACCTAGCTTTGTAGCATCAGCAAACCTGGATACATTACACTCAGTCCCTTCATCCAAGTCATTAATATAAATTGTAAATAGCTGAGGCCGACACTGATCCTTACAGCACCCCACTAGCTACAGCCTGCCAACTGGAAAATGACCCTTTTATCCCTACTCTGTTTTCTGCCAGTTAATCAATCCTCTATCCATGCTAATACCATACTCCCAACCCTATGAGTCCTTATCTTGCGTAACAACCTTTTATGTGGCACCTTATCGAATGCCTTTTGGAAATCCAAATATACGACATCCCCTTTATCTACCCTGCTAGTTACATCCTCAAACGACTTAATAAATTTGTTAAACACGATTTCCCTTTCATAAAACCATGTTGACTCTGCCTAATCACAATGGCCCAAAAATTAGTGAGTGAGCCTTCGTGCGGGGGTAAGGCTTCCACGCGATCTCTCACTGCGCGCTGGCTTTTTTATTCCCAGCTCGCATGAACTTGATGTTCTGGACAGCAGCTGTGCAGGGCTTTCGTATCCCACAGGCGCAGTTAATTCGTGCGAGCTGTGGGATCACGTGACTCAGTTAGAGCCAATGGCAGCACACCATCTTTCATTCATAGCTTTCACAGCACGGCTGTGAAAGCTATGAATACTATACCCCCCCAAAAGAACAGCTAAACCTCAATTAAATTTTTTTAAAAACCATCACATTAATAAAATAAGTATAGTTAAATAAATTAACCATTTTAAACAAAAAATTAAATGAAAAAATTTAAAATCTTTTAAAAAGTTATAAAAATAAACTTACCTGTCTTTAAAGTCTCTAAAAAAAATATACCTGTTAAAAAAAATTCAAAATACTTAATTAACTACTTACCTTGTTAAAAGAGGGTCTTACGCCTCCTTTATGTCTAAAATGTTCCATGCTTACCTGCGCGTTCAAAGCACTAAGTGCACTGCGTGCGCGCAGCCTGTAGCGCGCACGCGGTTCACCTAGGAACCGCCCCCTTTTGAATTCACCAAGTGCCGGTTTTCAGCGCATGCGCAGTGCATGCAGAAAACCGGCAATTGGAGACAGAATACGCGAGAGTACACAGTGCGTACTCTCGCGTAGCGGCACCAATTTTTGGGCCATTATGATTTTCTAAGTGCCCTGTTACAACTTCCTTAACAATGGATTCCAGCATTTTCCTGATGACTGATGTCAGGCTAACTGGCCTGTAGTTCCACATTTCCTCTCCCTCCTTTTGTGAATCGTGGGGTTACATTTGCTTCCAATCCACTGGAACCATTCTAGAATCTAGGGGATTTTGGAAGATCACAACCAATGCATCCACTATTTCTGCAGCCACCTCTTTTAGAACCCTAGGATGTATGCCATCAGGTCAAGGGGATTTGTCAGCTTTTAATCCCATTAGTTTCTCAAGTACTTTTTCCTCTACTGATCTTAATTACTTTAAGATCCTCACACACATTAACCCCTTGGTTCCCCACTATGTTTGCTATGTTTTTTGCGTTTTCCACTGTGGAGACATCTACAAAATATTTGTTTAAAGTCTGTCATTTCCTTATTCCCCATTATAATTTCTCCTGTCTCAGCCTCTAAGGGGCCAACATGTACTTTTGCTACTCTCTTCCTTCTTACATACTTGTAGAAGCTCTTACAATCTGCTTTTACATTTCTTGCTAGTTTACTCTCATTCAATTTTCTCCCTTATCAATTTTTTGGTCATCCTTTGCTGGTTTCTAAAGCTCTCCCAATCCTCAGGCTTACTACTATTCTTTGCAGCATTATAAGCCTCTTTTAATCTAATGCTATCATTAACTTATTTAGTTAGCCACGGATGGATCACTTTTCCCATGGGGTTTTTATTTCTCAAATGGAATGTATGTTCATTGAGAATTTTGGAATATTTATTTAAATGTTTGCCACTGCTCATCTACTGTCATACCTTTTAATCTAATTTCCCAATTACCTTAGCTAACTCACTCCTCATACCTATGTAACTGGCTTTATTTAAGTTTAAGACTCTAGTTTCAGTATTAAGTATTTCACACTTAAACCCAATGTGAAATTCTATCGTGTTATGAACACTCTTCCGAGAATCCTTTACTATGAGATTACTAATTAACCTGTCTCATTACACAATACAAGATCTAAAATAGCCTGTTCCCTGATTGGTTCCATGACATATTGTTCCAGAAAATGGTCTTGAATGCATCCATGAACTCTTCCTCCAGACTACCTTTGCCAATTTGATTTGCCCAATCTATATGAAGATTAAAGTCACCCCTGATTATTGCATTACCTTTGTTACAAGCTCCTATTATTTATTGATTAATACTCTGTCCAATGGTATAGCTACTGTTTGGGGGCCTATAAACTACTCCCATCAGTGTTTACTGCCCCTTGTTATTTCTTATCGCCATCCATACTGATTCAACTTCCTGATCTTCCGAGCCAAGATGCTTTCTCACTACTGTCCTTGTGTCCTTTATTATCAGGGCTACCACCCTTTTTCCAATCTACCTGTCTTTTTGAAACGTCAAGTACCCTTGAATATTTAGTTCCCAACCTTGGTCACCTTGAAACCAGGTCTCTGTAATGGCTATTAGATCAAGCCCATTTATATCTGTTTGTGCCATAAATTCGTCTGTCTTGTTACAAATGCTTTGTACATGCACCTGATTCGCTAATGCACTATTACCGTTAAACTCTGTACCTTCCCGTCACTGCTATCTTTGCCCAAATCTCTACACTGCTCCATTGCCTTGACTTTTCTCTTTAGATCTCCAAATTAACCTTCACCTGACACCCCCACCCCCCTTTTTAGTTTAAAGCCCTATCAATAGCCCTAGTCACCAGGACACTGGTCCCAGCCCTCTTTTCCCCAGTACTGGTGCTAATGCCCCATGAATCGAAACCCCTTCCTCCCACACCACTCTGAGCCACGCATTTAACTCTGATCTGTTTGTCCCTATGCCACATTGACATGCAACTGATAATGTAATTATTTGAGTGTATGCAATTATTTACTAAACTGCATATAAAACAGGCCAAAACAGGTTCTAAATTGGGGGAAGGCAGATTTTAATATGATAAGGCAGGATCTGGCCAAAGTGGACTGGGATCAGCTACTTGTAGGAAAATCCACATCAGAGCAGTGGGAGTCTTTCAGAAAGGAAAGAGAGAGAGAGTACAACGTCAACATGTTCCTGTAAAGGTTAAGGTTGGGACCAACAAGCCCAGGGAACCCTGGATGTCAAGGGATATACAAGAATGGATTAGGAAAAAAAGGGAGGCTTTTGGCAGATACAAAGGACTAAAAACAGTGGAAGCCCTAGAGTATAGAAAGTGCAGGGGGGTACTTAAGGAAATTAGGAGAGCGAAGAGGGGGCATGAAAAAACACTGGCGGGCAAAATCCCAAGGTGTTTTATAAGTATATTAAGGGCAAGAGGATAACCAGGGAAAGAGTAGGGCCCATTAGGGACCAAAGTGGCAATCTGTGTGTAGAGCCGGAAGATGTAGGTGAGGTTTTAAATTAATATTTTGCATCTGTGTTCACTATGGAGAAGGACGATGTAGGCATAGAAATCAGGCAGGGGGATTGTGATATACTTGAACAAATTAGCATTGAGAGGGAGGAGGTACTAGCAGTTTTAGTGGGCTTAAAAGTGGATAAATCCCCAGGCCCAGACGAGATGTATCCCAGGTTGCTGTGTGAGGCAAGAGAGAAGATTGCAGGGGCTCTGACACAAATTTTCAGAACCTCTCTGGCCACAGGGGAGGTGCCAGAGGTCTGGAGAACAGCTAACATAGTACCATTATTCAAGAAAGACAGTAGGGATAAACCAGGGAATTACAGGCCAGTGAGCCTAACATCAGTGGTAGGTAGGGAAATTATTGGAAAAAATTCTGAGGGACAGAATTAGTCTCCACTTGGAGAGGCAAGGATTAATCAAGGATAGTCAGCATGGCTTTGTCAGGGGAAGATCATGTCTAACCAATTTGATTGAATTTTGAGGGGATAACTAGGTGTGTGGATGAGGGTAGTGCAGTTGATGTAGTCCACATTGTCAAAAGCCTTGCTGAAGTCCAAGTCCCACATGGGAGACTGGTCAAGAAGGTAAGAGCACATGGGATCCAGGGCAATTTGGCACATTGGATCCAAAATTGGCTTAGTGGCAGGAGGCAGAGGGTGATGGTCGAAGGTTGTTTTTGTGACTGGAAGCCTGTGTCCAGTGGTGTACCGCAGGGATCGATGTTGGGTCCTTTGCTGTTTGTACTGTAGATTAATGATTTAGATATGAATGTAGGAGGTATGATCAGTAAGTTCGCTGATGACACGAAAATTGGTGGAGTGGTAAATAGCAAGGAGGGAAGCCTCAGGCTACAGGACAATATAGATGGGTTGGTTAGATGGGCAGAACAGTGGCAAATGGAATTTAACCCTGAAAAGTGTGAGGTGATGCATTTTGGGAGGACTAACAAGGCAAGGGAATGCAGAATGAATGGTAGGACCCTAGGAAGGACAGAGGAACCTTGGTGTGCATGTACACAGATCCCTGAAGGAAGCAGGACAGGTAGATAAGGTGGTTAAAAAGGGATATGGGATACTTGCCTTCATTAGCCGAGGCATAGAATATAAGAGCAGGGAGGTTACGATGGAGCTGTACAAGGCGCTAGTTAGGCCACAGCTGGAATACTGTGTGCAGTTCTGGTCGCCACACTATAGGAAGGATGTGATTGCATTGGAGAGGGTGCAGAGGAGATTCACCAGGATGTTACCTGGGCTGGAGCGCTTCAGCTATGAAGATAGACTGGACAGGCTGGGGTTGTTTTCCTTAGAGCAGAGAAGGCTGAGGGGGGACCTGATTGAGGTGTACAAAATTATGAGGGGCATAGATAGGGTAGATAGAAAGAAACTTTTCCCCTTAGTAGAGGGGTCAATAACCAGGGGGCATAGTTTCAAGGTAAGGGGCAGGAGGTTTAGAGGGGATTTGAGGAAAAACTTTTTCACCCAGAGGGTGGTTGGAATCTGGAACTCACTGCCTGAAAGGGTGGTAGAGGCAGGAACCCTCAACATTCAAGAAGCATTTAGATGAGCACTTGAAACACCATAGCATACAAGACTACGGACCTAAGTGCTGGAAAATTGGATTAGAATAGACAGGGCTTGATGGCCGGCGTGGACACGATGGGCCGAAAGGCCTCTTTCTGTGCTGTATAACTATGACTATAATTTTTGCAATGTCTATTAGTAAGAATATATATCCAAAGGTAGTTGGGTTTTTTCTAAATTACACATTTAAAGTCACATCCCAAGCGTGCTATAACATATTAAAACTAAAATTTAATCCAAAGTGCGCTGACTTGAGCTGTATTTTATGTAATTTTATCTGATACAGCACTAGAGAGCTTAGGCTTTCCCAAGGCTGAGGTTTACCTGCCTCAAGCATGCCATGAGGTATGTTTTGAAGCTAATGAAGGTGAGAATTGAAGATTCTGTCACTGGTAATGCAGAGCAAGTACAGTGGGAGAGTAGGGGGTGAGAAGAGGCTGAATGCACATGATAGTCCAGCCTCGAGAGCGTAGGGATGGAGAAGGTTGCAGAGGCGAGGTGGAGCGAGGCCAGAGGGATTTGCAAATTAAGACTTAACATACCACATCACATTGGACATTACAAGACATGATATATTAAGTGGATAAAATGACAGGATACATCCTAGGATTCTGAAGGAGTTGAGGAAGAAAATTGCAGAGGCCCTAGAAATTATATTTCAGGGCTATATCAAGTATGGATGTGCATCAGATGACTGGAGAGTGGCCAACATAGTATCCATTTTTAAAAATGAGACAGATAATCCAGGTAATTACAGGCCAATTAGCTTAGCATCTGACTTTCAAAAGGGAATTGGATAAGTACCTGAAGGAAAAATATTTGCAGGGCTACGGGGAAAGGACGGGTAGTGGGACTAGCTGAAGTGCTCTTGCAGAGAGCTGGCATGGGCTCGACGGGCTGAATGGACTCCTTCTGTCCTTTAACCATTCTATGATTCTATGATCTGTGGTAAAGCAAATTTTAGAGTTTTTTATTAAAGATGAAATTACCACATATCTAGATAAAGAGAAAATAGATAGAAGTAGCCAGCATGGATTTCAAAAGCGACAATACTGCTCGACAAACCTCTCAGAATTCTCTCAGGAGGTAAGACATGTTTTGGGAAAAACGCAGTGGATGTACTGCGCATTGACTTTAGGAAAGCCTTTGACAAGTTACCACATAGATTACTAGAGAAGATTAAGGGACATGGATTTGGGAGAGGATAGCAAACTGGATTAAAAATTGTTTGGCGGGGGAGGGAAAAAAAAGGGAGTTGGTGTTAAGGGCACTTTTTCCAGAGTGGTTGGAAGTAGGTTGTGGTGTCGCTCAGGATTCAGTTCTGGGGCCACTTCTGTTCAGTGTGTACATCAATGATTTGGATGTAGGCATAGAGGGCGCAAGGTCAAAATTTGCAAATATCAAAATAGGAGGTATAGTAATTTCTTTAAAAGACCAAAAGAAGCATCTATGTATGTACTTCTATGCACAAAGTTAAATAGCAGGTGCTTCATGGTCATATGGAACTAGAAATGAGTGGCATATTAAGTAGATCAGCTGGAGGTTGTGGAGTAATTTTATTTAACGTTTGTTCAGCAGTTTTTTTTTATTGACCGCAAATGGTCATCATAGCAGACAGTAACAAATGGCTGCGTCCTATAATCACATCATGCGATTTATTATTACGTCATGAATTGCAGTGATACTGGCATTTCATTTCACTGCACATTCCAGCAGGATTATTCACCATTATGGAGAAATAGGATGTTCTTCTGAAGCATGAAATGAAACCAAACCTGATGAGCACTGCAGCTCAAATTGTCGTTAAGCCATGAATTGTAATTAATAGATGTAAAAAGTTAACGAAGGAGATTATAAGGTCCATTATTCCTCTTTGTTTACATATTTTCTACTCAGCAGCTGCTCCTACCAGCCACAGTTCTGCCCGAGAACAGTAATGTAATTTAGTACAGTTCAATGAGAAGTATTACGAAGTAATAGTCAAGAGTTATTTATACACACTGTATATAGCAAAAATGTTATTATATCAGCCTTTCAAACGAGCCCACAAAGCTCTGGCAATTACAATGCATTTCCTATTTGTTGGCTTGTCCTGTTTGAGTTGTGCGCCTACAGCGATATGGAAATGGGTGTATTTCGTGCTTTTGCCTCAGTGGTGGATAATCCCTAAATCACAACACCCAGATCCACATAGTGGTGTACAAATTAATGGGAGCCTGGGCTTAAATTTTACATGGGGACAATGAGGTTCTATGACCTAAGCAGCCCACACAGAGCTTGGACATTCCCATTAAGCTATTGCTACAAGTTACAAAAGGAGCTTGCATTTATATAGCACCTTAAGAAAATAATAGGAGCAGAAGTAGGCCAATCGGCCCCTTAAGCCAGCTCAGTCATTCAATAAGATCATGTCTGATCTGATCTTGGCCTTAATTCCACTTTTCTGCCTGTTCCCCATAACCCTGGACTCCCCTGTAGTTCAAAAGTCTGTCTATCTCAGCCTTGAACATATTCAATGACTCAGCCTCCACAGCTCTCTGGGGTAGAGAATTCCAAAGATTCACAACCCTCAAGAAATTCCTCCTCATCTCCGTCTTAAATGGGCAACCCCTTATTCTGAAACTGTGCCCCCTCGTTCTAGATTCCCTGATGAGGGGAAACATCCTCTCAGCATCTACCCTGTCAAGCCCCCTCAGAATCTTATGTTTCAATAAGATCACTTCTCATTCTTCTAAACTCCAATGAGTATAGGCCCAACCTTTGCAGATGAGACAACCCCTTCATCCCAGGAATCAACCTAGTGAACCTTCTCTGAACTGCCTCCAATACAAGTATATCCCTCCTTCAATAAGATGACCAAAACTGTACGCAGTACTCTAGTTGTGGTCTCACCAACACCCTGTACAGTTGTAGCAAGACTTCCCTACTTTTATACTCCATACTCCTTGCAATAAAGGCCAACATTCCATTTGCCTTCCTAATTACTTGCTGTACCTGCATGCTAACTTTTTGTGTTTCATGTACGAGGACACCCAGATCCCTCTGTACCGCAGTATTCTGTAGTCTCTCTCCACTTAAATAATATTTTGATTTTCTATTCTTCCTACCAAAGTGGATAACCTCTCATTTTCCCACATTATACTCCATCTGCCAATTTTTTGCCCAATCACTTAACCTATCTATACTCCTGTGCAGACTCTGTCCTCCTCACAACTTGCTTTCCCACCTATCTTTGTATCTTCTGCAAATTTAGCTACAGTACACTCAGTCCCTTCATCCAAGTCATTAATATAGATTGTAAATAGTTGAGGCCCTAGCACTGATCCCTGTGGCACTCCACTAGTTAGTTTGCCAACCTGAAAATGACCCATTTGTCCCGACTCTGTTCTGTTAGCTAGCCAATCCTCGATCCATGCTAATATATTACCCCCAACACGGAGCTCTTATCTTGTGCAGTAACCTTTTATGTGGCACCTTATCAAATGCCTTTTGGAAATCCAAATCCACATCATCTACTGGTTCCCCTTTATCCACCCTGCTCGTTACATCCTCAAAGAACTCTAATAAATTGGTCAAACACGATTTCCCCTTCAAAAAACCATGTTGACTCTACTTGATTGTATTATGATTTTCTAAATGTCCTGCTACTACTTCCTTAATAATGGGGTCCAGCATTTTCCCAATGACATGTTAGGCTAACCAGCCTATCGTTTCCTGCTTTCTGTCTCCCTCCTTTCTTGAATAGGGGTGTTACATTTGCCATTTTCCAATCCGCTTGGACCTTTCCAGAATCTGGGGAATTTTGGAAGATTACAACCAATGCATCCACTATCTCTGCAGCCACTTCTTAAGACCCTAGGATGCAGGCCATCAAGTCCAGCAGACATGTCAGCCTTTAGTCCCATTAGTTTGCCTAGTACTTTTTCCTCTAGTGATAGCTTTAAATTCCTCCCTCCCTTTTGACCCTTGATTTTCCACTATTATTGGGATGCTTTTTGTGTCTTCTACTGCGAAGACAGATACAAAATATCTGCCATTTCCTTGTTTCCCATTAATTCCCTAATCTCATCCTCTAAGGGACCAATGTTTACTTTAGCGACTCTTCCTTTTTATATACTTGGAGACTGTCTGTTTTTATATTTCTTGCTAGTTTGCGCTCAATTTTCACCCTCTTATTTTTTATGTCATCCTTTGCAAGTTTCTAAAAATTTCCCAATCTTCTGGCCTATCACTAATCTTCGCAACATTATATGTCTTTTCTTTCAATTTGATACCCTCCTTAACTTCCTGAGTTAGCCACGGATGGTTCATCCTTCTCGTAGTCTTTCTTTCTCACTGGAATATATCTTTGTTGAGAGTTATGAAATATCTCTTTAAAAGTCTGCCACTGCTCATCTACCGTCTTACCTTTTAATCTATTTTCCGACTCCACTTTAGCCAACTCTGTCCTCATATCCTTGTAATTGCCTTTATTTAAGTTTAAGACACTAGTTTCAGACCCAAGTTTCTCACCCTCAAACTGAATGTGAAATTCTATCATGTTACGATCACTCTTCCCTAGAGGATCCATTACTGAGATCATTAATTAATCCTGTCTCATTATACATTACCAGATCTAAAATAGCCTGTTCCCTGGTTGGTTCCACAACGTATTGTTCAAAGAAACTGTCCTGAATACACTATGAACTCATCCTCAAGGCTACTTTTGCCAAATTGATTTGTCCAATCTATATGAAGATTAAAAATCACCCACGATTATTGCAGTACATTTTATACTCTGTCCCATAGTGTAGCTACTGCTAGGGGGCCTATAGACTACTCCCACCAGTGACTTCTTTCCCTTATTATTTCTCATCTCCACCCAAACTGATTCTACATCTTGATCTTCAGAGCCAAGATCATTTCTCACTACTGTACTGATCTCATCCTTTATTAACAGAGCTACCCCATCTCCTTTTCCTTTCTGCCTATCCTTCCGAATATTCAGTTCCCAGCCTTGGTCACCTTGCAGCCACGTCTCTGTAATGGCTATCAGATCATATCCATTTATTTCTATTTCTATTTGTCAGAGTCAGAGTTATACAGCACAGAAAGAGGCCCTTCGGCCCATCTTGTCCGCGTCAGCCATCAAGCCCTGTCTATTCTAATCCCATTTTCCAGCACTTGGTCCGTAGCCTTGTATGCTGTGGCGTTTCAAGTACTCATCTAAATGCTTCTTGAATGTTGAGGGTTCCTGCCTCTACCACCCTTTCAGGCAGCGAGTTCTAGATTCCAACCACCCTCTGGGTGAAAAAGTTTTTCCTCAAATCCCCTCTAAACCTCCTGCCCCTTACCTTGAAACTATGCTCCCTGGTTATTGACCCCTCTACTAAGGGGAAAAGTTTCTTTCTATCTACCCTATCTACGCCCCTCAATTTTGTACATCTCAATCAGGTCCCCCCTCAGCCTTCTCTGCTCGAAGGAAAACAACCCCAGCCTGTCCAGTCTCTCTTCATAGCTGAAGCGCTCCAGCCCAGGTAACATCCTGGTGAATCTCCTCTGCACCCTCTCCAATGCAATCACTTCCTTCCTATGGTGTGGCGACCAGAACTGCACACAATATTCCAGCTGTGGCCTAACTAGCGTTTTGTACAGCTCCATCAGAACCTCCCTTTGTGCCGTCAATTCATCTATCTTGTTACGAATGCTGCGTGCATTCAGATAAAGAGCCTTGAATTTTGTCTTTTTACCATTTTTTCCTACTCTGACCCCATTTGCTGGTGCACTCTTATGCTTGTACGCTCTGTCCCTTCCTGTCACTCTGGTTATTACCCCTACCGCTACCCTGCACTATTGCCTTGTCCTTTCTCTCTAAGTTTCCCCTCACCTGAACCCCCCCCGCCCACTGTTTAGTTTAAAGCCCTAGTTATTCGATTCGCCAGGACACTGGTTCCAGCACAGTTCAAGTGAAGCCCATCCCAACGGAACAGCTCCCTCTTTCCCCAGTACTGGTGCCAGTGCCCCATGAATCGAAGCCCATTTCTCCCACACCAATCCTTGAGCCACGCATTCAACTCTGATCTTACTGACCCTATGCCAATTTGCTTGTGGCTCAGGTAGTAATCCAGAGATTATTACCTTTGCGGTTCTGCTTTTTAATTTAGCCCCGAGCTGCTCATACTCCCTCAGCAGAACCTCTTTTAGTCCTACCTATGTCGTTGGTACCTATGTGGACCACTTCAACTGGATCCTCCCCTTCCCACTCCAAGTTCCTCTCCAGCCTTCGGGACTCACGCTCTCGGCTGCAGAGAATAGTATCTATCCCCCTAACTATACTGCCCCTTCCACTACTACATTCCTTTTTACTCCCCCCAATTTGAATGGCCCCCTGTACCACGGTGCTGTAGTCAGTTTGCTCATCCTCCCTGCAGTCCCCTGCTCTCGCCCACACAGGCTGCAAGAACCTCGTACATGTTGGACAAGTGCAAGGGCTGAGGCTCCTCCAATGCTACCTTCTGGATCCCCATACCTGCCTCACTTGTAGTCACACCATTCTGTCCCTGACCACGGACCAAATCTGAAGTATTTAACCTAAGGGGTGTGACTGCCTCCTGGAACAAAGTGTCCAGGTAACTTTCTCCCTCCCTGATGCATCGTAGTGTCCAAAGCGCAGACTCCAGCTCATCAACTCTGAGCAGAAGTTTCGCACGCTGCAGACACTTACTGCAGATGTGGTTACTGTGGATCACACTGGGGTCCACCAGCTCCCACATGCTGCAGCACATCACCTGCCCGGCCATCTCTATTGTATTTTATTTAACTAATTAGGTTTTCAAGTTTTGAAATACTCAATTGTCTATTAATAGTTTTTAATCTAGGTAATAACCTTGTTTAATTTATTAAGTTTAGTTATATGCTTTAGGTCTTTACTATAACTTAGCCCACAGTCCTAATGTAACCCCAGTTGTTTATATTTTTATCTATCAAGCAGCACCTCTTATCCCCACCTCACCGAATTCCCTCACTCACCAAATTCCCGAGTTTAGTACTCTGTAGAAGCAGTACTCTGTAGAACTGGACTCTGTGCTACTTACCTTCTGCACTTCATAAAGCAAATAGCAAATTAATGTATCCAATAATTATATTTTAAGTGGTGATGGCTGAGGAAGGAATGTTAAGTCAGATGGTGAGACTAGAAACTGAATCAGAAATTTATGGCATAGAAGGTGGCCATTCGACCCATCGTGTCTGTGCCGGCTGAAAAAAGAGCTGTCCAGCCTAATCTCACTTTCCTGCTCTTGGCTCGTAGTCTTTTAGGTTGCAGCACCAAGTGCATATCCAAGTACTTTTTAAATGTGATTAGGGTTTCTGCCTCGACCACTATTCACTACTGTGAAGGGACAAAGGGATTTGGATGTCTAGGTACAATCACTAAAAGCAAGTGCACAGGTACAAACGTAATCAAAAATGCTAATGAAATGTTAGCCTTCATCTCAAGAGGGTTGTAATACAAAGGGTAGGAAGTTATATTTCAGTTCTAAGGAGCCCACCATCAACATCCTGGGGGTCACCATTGACCAGAAACTTAATTGGACCAGCCATATAACTACTGTGGCTACAAAAGCAGGTCAGAGGCTGGGTATCCTTTGGTGAGTGACTCAACTTCCAACTCCCCAAAGCCTTTCCACCATCTACAAGGCACAAGTCAGGAGTGTGATGGAATAATCTCCACTTGCCTGGATGAGTGCAGCTCCAACAACACTCAAAGTTTGATACCATCCAGGACAAAGCAGCCCACTTGATTGGCATCCCATCCATTAAACATTCACTCCCTCCACCACTGGCGTACCGTGGCTGCAGTGTGTATCATCTGCAGCAACTCACCAAGGATTCTTCAACAGCACTTCCCAAACCCGCGATCGCTACCACCTAGAAGGACAAGGGCAGCAGGCGCATGGGAACACCACCTCCTCCAAATTCCCCTCCAAGTCACACACCATCCTGACTTGGAAATGTATTGTCATTCCATCATCGTCGCTGGGTCAAAATCCTAGTACTTCCTAATAGCACTGGGAGTACCTTCATCTCTCAGACTGCAGCAGTTCAATAAGGCGGCTCACCACCACCTTCTCAAGGGCAATTAACGCTGGCCTTGCCAGCAGCGCCCACATCCTATGAGTGAATAAAAAACAGACAAGTTGGGCCGAATAGCCTGTTTCTGTGCTCTAATTCATGTGCTGTGCATGTAATTCATCTTGATTTTAACATAGTGGTGATATGGGGGGGGGGGGGGGGTGGGGGGAGGGAGGGAGAGAAAGAGAAAGATAAAGAAACTCTTCGTAGAACTGAAGCAAACCATATTTTAATTGCCCATGAATATTTGGTAGCTTAGTTACTGCACTGCAAAAGTGTCATGAGCATTAATGGTATTCAATCTAATGGAAGCTGGTGATCAATGGAGATCAGTGATATGGAAATACAGTGGCAGAGAACAGAACTCAAGTGAACCTTGGGATAATGAGAGTTAGAAAAAGAACCATGAGCTGCAGCAGAGAACAATGAGACAAAAATGGATAACCATCAACATCTCTTTGGTAGAAGTCGGACCAAAGATAAAGGAAGGCTGATTGGCAAGTTGTCATTCAAAATGCTCGGCATTATCAGCCTGATCAAACAAAAAGGACAGTAGCAGAGCTGCTATTAATGGTGATCACTTAAGTCACCAAGAATGGTGATGTTGGAATTAACATGGGCTGTAAGTTTCAGAGTTTTCAAGATTAGGAGAGTTAAATTTATTGAGGTAAGGGAGATATTTTTAGCCACAGGAAGCCAAAGTCAATTTATCAGCGATGTTCATAATGTTAGTTATTACTTTGACGGAATCAAGCATGTCCCAACGGCTCTTCAGCTCTGCAATAAATCAGGAGAAAAAACAACCTAAAACAGTTTCTTAACTTAAGATGGAGTGGTGTATACTGGAAAAGAAATAAAACCATTTCTAAAACAGTGCACACCATGTGCCGCAAGGATTTTTTTTTTTTTTAGTGGTCCTCATTCCATGAAATACCCTGCTACAATCCGAACACACTTTCACGACCATTGCATCTGGAATCATTGCAATGTGCAGGGGTTGGGCTGGAAAAGGCAGATTGCTACCTTCCCAAGGTACAATGTCACATCAGAAAAGTAACGAGGCATTCTACAGAATTCTTTAAATACTAATGTATAATTTAACATGTTTTCCCCATTCTCCCATGAACACAATTGACATCTGCTTTTTGGAATGCACCATTATTTTATCTTTTAGTGCACTTAAAAGTGCACTATACATCTGGAGTCGGAAAATTAAAGGAGAATGACAATACTTTTATCCGAATAGGCCAAACAAAACACTGGCTCCATCAAAAACAGACCGACTTAAATTGTCATGTAACCAGCCACTAGAGGGAACTAAACCATCTACTTTTATTAACTAAACAGCAGAGCAATGGACAATGCTCTAGTGTAACCCAGAAGTCAATGCTTACATTTAAGGGATTATTAAAGGTGATTGAAATTTTCTTCATTTTCATAAATGCAGATTGCTGTTTCCTCCGACACCATGGAGGAATGAATGTTTGCTCGAACTCCAAGAAAATTCCCTGCCTTGAATAGTGCCACGGTATCTTATGTCCACCTAAGCAGGCAGATAAGGTCAGAGTTTAACGTGTCATCTGAAAGAGGTTTGTGTTGCATTTTGGTGCACCAGAAAGTCGAGTAATTCTGCCGGATTGTACACTACCTGCTATTAGCTGGACAAATGGAATATCCTCCCATATAGTCTGGATAAACTCGGGGCTATGTTTTTGACGGGTAGAATATCAAACCATGAGGTAATTTCGTTTAAATGTTACTTCTAAAAATAAATGAACAAATTTATAGTAATTCAACTATTAAAAGGCTGCATACATGAATTTCACTATTCAAAAAGGAACACAATTTTCAGGGCGAGAATGTGGAAAGTAGTTTGAATCTAAAAAGTACTCTCCCCAAGAACACAACAGCATTTAAAAAACCTTCTGCCCAAGAGACACAGCCATAAGTACAGCCTTCCCTCTTAAGTTCAACTACACATATACATATGGAAATATTAAGTAATTTTAACAACCCGCCCAGCAGGAAACTGGCTGGATTGGATCGGCCACCCGTTTTACACCTCGCCTGATTTTACTTTCCAGTGAATTTGCGGAAATTAAAATTGGGCAGTGTCATCTCCGCGGGCTTTTAAAACCCAACACAGGTGTCCTGTAACAAGTAATTTTTGATTTAGTCTCCTCACGTACTCATTTCAATTTTGATAGTCCTATACTATTATCCTTGGCCCTTTGACATTCATGTTTTCTCAGTTCAAAACAAAACTCAAAAGTTCACCACATTTATGGTGGAAAGCAGAACAGGGCAATTTACCACAAAACACCAGCACCTGCCTGCCACTGCCAAAGAAACTAGAACGAACTTGCATTTATATAGTACCTTTCATCTTAGTGTTTTACAGCCAATGAGTTATTTCTGAAGTGCAGTCTCTATTTTGAAGGCAAATATGGCAACAAATTTGCACACAGCAAAGTCCCACAAACAAGATAATTTTTGGTGGTGATTGAGGGTTGAATGTTGCCTGGGGCACTGGGAGAACTCCCTGCTCTTATTCAAAACAGTGCCATGGATCTTTTACATCTTAAACTTATAGACATGACCTCAGTTTAGTGACAATACAAAAATAGTAAAGCAGACAACATTCCTTCAATACTGCACAAATGTGTCATCCCAGATTAGGAGTTCAGGTTTTTAAAATGGGGCTTGAACCTAAAATTTCCTGATCTAAATAACAAGAATGCTACAACTGAGACATGGTAACAGTGCATGATGCTCCTCACTGAAGTATTTCACCACATTACCTCTGCTAGGAATTGCTATCAGTCTCGTTTTAGAAAATCTTTTGAAATTCTGAAAATGTAAACTAGACACAAAAGCTAAACTTAAAAATAAATGTCAATTTGTCCCCCTACTTCTGTGACCCGTGATGTGCAGTGTCTTAACGTTATCAATCAATTTTCAGCAGCAGCACAACAAATCCTGCAACGCAATCCACCATCCCATCTTCTGCTCTGCCCTTATACCAAATTCTTCATGTTTTTAGACTCATCAAAAAGGTGGCAACCACAGTTTATTCTACTTTCCCAATTCAAAGACATGAGCATGGATTGACAGCCATAGGTAAAATGATGAGAATGAAATTCTAACATAACCACACAACTGGAGCAGTTTAAAATTACAAACTGTATAGGTGGAGGATAAGTACAGTTTAAATACAAAACATTCCACTTCCTAAAAGTCAGAAACTTATTTACTGGCAGCCTGAAAAAGCAGTCTCCCCACTGACTACAAAGAGAGCTCTGTATACAGCACAATGCCTTTTAGCATTGCAGAAACAGGTGACACATCCATGAACACTGGAACAAACATAAGCAGCTGCTCTCCCAGAAAGCACTGGTTAATTACATAGTATGCAGCCAATGATAAAAATCCTTACTGAAATTTACTGCTGTCCTTTACCAAAACTGCTGTGTACAACTTCCATGACTTACAAATATATTCTATCTTCAACATTGCAAACTGCCTTTTTCTGTAAAATCACATTTGAAAAATACTGACTGTCAAATGCCAAAAAACTGAAAATACTGCTCAGTCATTCTAACAAGAAATGCATACAAACATAGCAACAGCAATAGGTTATTCAGCCCCTTGAACCAGTACTGCCAAGCAATTAGATTATGGTTGATCTGTACCTCAACTGTATTCACCCACCTATGCTCCATATGCTTTGATACCCTTACATACCAAAAATTTATCGATCTTAGTCTCGATTTCGTCAAATGACCCAACATCCACTGGGGAGGGTGGGGGGGAAGAGAAGAGTTCAGATTTCCACTACCATGCATGAGAAAAAATGCTTCCTGATTTCACTTAAGTCATGCCTTCAGGTCAAACATTGGCAAGGAAACCTCCTTCTGATTATCACCCTCCCTCAGCTGATGAATCCCCTATGCTGAACACCACTTGGAAGAAACACTGAGGGTGGCAAGGGCACAGAATGTACTTCGGGTGGGGGCCTTCAATGTGCATCACCCAGAGTGGTTCGGTAGCACCAATACTGAGCGAGCTGGAGGACATAGCTGGCCAATTGGGCTTGCTGCAGGTGGTGTGATAGTCAACACAAGGGGGAAAAACCTACTTGACCTCGTCCCCAGCAAAGACCTGTTGCAGATGCATCTGTCCATGACAGTATTGGTAGGAGTGACCACCGCACAGCAACGTCCCCTCTAAGCTGCGCGACTGTGCAGCTCTCTGCGAGTCCCACGCAGCCCGGGACCAACTTTTACAATGTTAAATTTCGCACATGCGCAAAACTGCAAATGAGCCACACAGCCCAAAAAAAGGGGGAACATTGCCGCAGTCATTATGGAGATAAAGTTCTGTCTTCACACGGAGAACACCCTCCATTGTGTTGTGTGGCATTACCACTGTGCTAAATGGGATAGATTCAGAACAGATCTAGCAGCTCAAGCCTGGGCATTCATGAGGCGCTGTGGGCCATCAGCAACAGCAGAATTGTATTCCAGAACAATCTAACCTCATGGCCCGGCATATCCCTCACTCTACCATTATCAAGATGCGGAGATGCCTGCGTTGGACTGGGGTGGACAAAAATGAGAAGTCGCACAACACCAGGTTATAGTCCAACAGATTTATTTAAAATTACAAGCTTTCGGAGCTATCCTGCCCCTTCAACCATTATCAAGCCAGGGGACCAACCCTGGTGCAATGAGCATAGAAGAGCATGCCAGGAGCAGCACCAGGTCTCCCTAAAAATGAGGTGCCAACCTGGCAAAGCCACAACACAGGACTACATACATGCTAAACAACAGAAGCAGCATGCTATAGACAGAACTAAGCAATCCCACAATCAACGGATCAGATCAAAGCTCTGCAGTCCTGCCACATCCAGTCGTGAATGGTAGCGAACAATTAAACAACAGGAGAAGGCTCCAGGAACATCCCCATCCTCAATGATGGCGGAGCCCAGCACGTGAGTGAAAAAGGCAAGGCTGCAGCGTTTGCAACCATCTTCAGACAGATATGCCAAGCGGATGACCCATCTCGGCCTCCTCCTGAGGTCCCCACCATCACAGATACCAGTCTTCAGCCAATTCAATTCACTTCACGCGATATCAAGAAACAGCTGAGCGCACTGGATAAAGCAAAGGCTATGGGCCCCGACAGCTTCCCGGCTGTCGTGCTGAAGACTTGTGCTCCAGAACTAGCCACGCTACTCCAGTACAGCTACAACACTGGCATCTACCAGACAATGTGGAAAATTGCCCAGGCATTTCCCGTCCACAAAAAGCAGGACAAATCCAATCCGGCCAATTGCCGCCTCATCAGCCTACTCTCAATCATCAGCAAAGTGATGGAAGGTATTGTCGACAGTGCTATCAAGCAGCACTTACTCACCAATATCCTGCTTACTGATGCTCAGTTTGGATTCCACCAGGACCACTCAGCTCCAGACCTCATTAAAGCCTTGGTCCAAACATGGACAAAGAGCTGAATTCCAGAGATGAGGTGGGAGTGAATGCCCTCGACATCAAGGCAGCATTTGACAGAGTGTGGTATCAAGGAGCCCTAGGACAATTGAAGTCAATGGGAATCAGGGAGAATACTCTCCACTGGCTCATCATACAGGAGTTCCTCAGGGCAGTGTCCTAAGCCCAACCATCTTCAGCTGTTTTATCAATAACTTTCTCCCCAGAAGGTCAGAAGTGGGAATGTTCACTGATGACTGCACAACGTTCAGTTGCATTCGCAACTCCTCAGATAATGAAGTAGTCTGCGTCCACATGTAGCAAGAGCTGGACAACATTTAGGCTTGGGCTGATGTGTGGTGCGAATGTTACTTGCCACTTAAGTGCCAGGCAACGACCATCTCTTACAAGAGAGTCTAACCATCTCCCCTTGACATTCAACAGCATTACCATCGTCAAATCCCCCACCAATATCCTGGCGGGTCACCACTGACCAGAAACTTAACTGGAACAGCCACATAAATACTGTGGCTGCAACAGCGGGTCAGATGCTGGGTATTCTGCGGCGAGTGTCTCACCAACTGACTCCTCAAAGCCTTTCCACCACCTACAAGGCACAAGTCAGGAGTGCGATGGAATACTTCACACTTGCCTGGACGAGTGCAGCTCAACACCATCCAGAACAAAGCAGCCCACTTGATCAGCACCCCATCCACCACCTTCACATTCATTCCCTCCATCACCAGCGCGACATGACTGCAGTGTATACCATCTGGAAGATGCACTGCAGCAGCTCGCCAAGACTTCTTTAACAGCACCTCCCAAACTGGCGATCTCTACCACCTAGAAGGACAAGAGCAGCAGGCGCATGGGAACAGCACCACCTCCAGGTTACACACCATCCTGACTTGAAAATATAATCGCCATTCCTTCATCGTTGCAGAGTCAAAATCCTGGAACTCCCTACCTAACAGCACTGCGGGAGTACCTTAATCGCATGGACTGCAAAGGCAACTCACCACCACCTTCTCAAGGGCAATTAGGAATGTGCAATAATTGCTGGCCTTGCCAGTGACACCTGCATCCAGTGAATAAATTTAAAAAAATGGCTTAGCTTTAATTTTATTATGCCCTCTTGTTTTGGATTCCTCACCTGAGGAAATAGTTTGCCAATATGTACCCTATCGTATCTCCTATTATTTTAAAGACCTTGATTAGATCACCCCTCAAGCTTCTTAACTGAAGGGCATACAAATAAAGTTTATGTAACCTATCCTTATAATTTTACCCATTTGGATGTATCTGCATTGTGCCCCCTCCAAGACCAGGTTTAGTGCCCATAACTGAACACAGTACTCCAGATGGGGTCTCACCATGGTTGTGAACAACAAGCATCACTTCATCACTTTTGCATTCCAACCCCCTTGAGATAAAGGCCAACAATCCATTAGTCTTTGATTACTTTTTGTACCCGTGCACTGGCTTTATGATGTGTGTACCTGGACACCTAAATCCCATTGCTCCTCCACAGTTCCCAGTCTCTTGCATGAAGAAAATATTCCGATTCGTCTTTCTTGGATCCGAAGTGGATGACCTCACACTTCCACACATTGAACTCCAGCTGTCATAGTTTTAGCCATCAGCCAACAATAGAGAGAGATTATCTGGTCATTTGTCTCATTACTATTTGTGGGATCTTCCTGTGCACATATTGGCTGCCACGTTTATCTACATTACAATAAATGACAACATTTCAAAAAGTATTTCAGTGGCTACGAAACACTTTGGGACTGCCCAAGGACGTGAAAGGCAAAATATAAATGCAAGTACTTTCTTGCCCGTCCCCATTTTAACCTTTTGAACAATTCTCAGAACAACATGGTCATTAGTTTGACGCTTGCACTCATCGTCTTCCACCCTGAGTAGCACATCATCATACTGCCATAAGGATACTATGACACAGTGGTGGCAGTTTTTATATTTTTAAACAAAGGAAAAGCTGCAAAGTAAAATGATTAGTTTTTAAAAAAACAAAGCAAATCCATCAAAATCTAATCTTTTTGAAAAGAATTGCGTCACTCTACAGCTTAAAACAATGTCTTAACTGGTCAAGCAGTCCTAAAGTGACCTGTACAGTGTTTAAATGGAAAACAGGAAATGGTAAAATGGCTGGTGGCATTAGTAGGACAATAGGAAGCACAAGAAATTAACGGCATTTAAGAAGGGAACATGAATAGCTGAGAAAGTGGAGGTTAAGGTAGGTCCGATGTGAAAAGAGGAAAGGCTGGAAAAGTATAATATAAAGATACACCGCTATTCCTTGAGCTTGCATCAAGTTTCTGAACAGTGCAGAGGTCAAACACAGAGATCAGAGCGGAATCGAGAATTGCAGTGCCAAGCAACAGGCACTTGCAGTCAGAATAGAGGTGTTCAGCAAAGCTGTCACGTAAACTGCGTTTGCTCTCCCCAATGTAGAGGAGAATACACCGTGAGAAGTGGATAGTGTCTACTAGGTTGGTGCAAATTGCTGTCTCAGAGAAAAGTGTGTTCAGGACCCTGTTTAATGGTGTGAGGTGGTGAATGGACAGGTGTTGCATCTCCTACATTTGCACAGAAAGGTGCCAGGAGCAGATGGTTCGTGGCAGCTCCACTAAAAAACTCATGACAAGCAGATTTCTGTACTGTGCTATGCCTAAAAATACTGCAATTACAGCAAACAATGCTAATATGCTTACACCTTTAATGCAAAAGCAAGTTTGCAAAATATTTTTAAACTACACTTCAAATATTCTCAACTATTGTGGTTTGATAGCTCAGATCCAACATTAAAACATCAGCAAATGTTCCATTCATTTAACCTGATCTCTACAATACAATGGACACATACTTTTATTTAACAAAAAAAAGCTACATAAAAAGCAGCAGTGGGACCTGATGCTCGAGACAAATATAGAAATTGATAGATGAAAAAAAGACCACGATCCTTCTAGTTCGCCTTCTACCATCCTGGATAATGGAGTTCTTGACTAACCATAGCAATCGATCTCTATCAGCCTTGGCCTAGTGATAGCACTCATGTCTCAAAGTCAGAAGGGCGTGGGTTCAAGCCCCACTCGAGGGACTTGAGCACATGACCTAGGCGGACACTGCACTGCAGTACAGAGGGAGTGCTGCACTGTGCGGTACCATCTTTCAGATGAGACGTTAAACAGAGGCCCTGTCTGCCCTCAGGTGGATGTAGAAGATCCCGTGGCACTATTTTGCAGAAGAGCAGGGGAGTTCTCCTGGTGTCCTAAACAATATTTAATCCCTCAACCAACAGATTATTTTTCATTTCTCTCATCTGTGGGACCTTGCTGTGTACAAATTGGCTGCACTTCAAAAGTGCTTCCTCGACTGTAAAGTTCTTTGGGACGTCCTGAAGGGCACTATATAAATGCAAGTTCATTCTCCTTCTATAAAAGTTAGACTACAATTAGTTGATCCATTCCGTGTTTTATATATGACATGAGCACAGTCTGATCAATGGTTGGGTGCCCAAACTGTGTCTTTGGGGGCCACATAAGGAGCAGAGGAGTGTTAGCAAATCGATACCTAACCTGAAGCTACTTAGTTATCAGGATAGGCGCCCAGATTTAGAGCTATTTACATGAGCAAAAAAGCATACTTAGGGAGACACAACAGATTTTTTAAATGGAGAGATCGGATTCAGAACAGTTGGATGGCTGGGAATCTGGAACTAGAGGTCATGCATTTAAAATCTTTAGGCAGAGTTTGGTTAGATGCCAGGAAGCATTTCTTTTCAGAATCTTCGCCCTCTGCAACAGGACTACCAAAACATGCAGTGGGTATGGATTTGCTGCAGTCCTTCAAAAAGGAACTCGACAAGTTCATTAGTGAAGAGGACCTTTTCAAATACAGAACCTGAGTTTTTAGTTAGGCGAGGTGATGAGTCTCGACTATCAGTCTCCTGGAGCCTTGCTTAATTGCCTGAAGGAATCAAAGCAGAATTTCCAAAAAAATGTCCTCAGGTTTCCCCACAGGTTTTTTTTCCCTTTTTGCCTCTTTGCAGATTACATAGTTATTGTTTAAGTAATTCTTGTACAGAGCTTCACCGTATCTGGATGGGATGGGCTGGAAAGTCTTTCCCCATCTTTCGTATACTCACATGCAATGTTTGCATTAGTGCATACCATAGAGCCTTGGGGGCCAAGGGTTAAATCCACATCTCATTAATTTGCACACCTCTCAAGTTACTCATCCTAGTAGATCTTGGTGCTATGATTTATCCAACAATGATAAAAAACAACCTTTTGCAAACCTCCAGGTCTACATAATTCAGAACAGAAACCACAAAAAAAAGGACAAAGGGATTGAGCTGCTTGGACTCCTAGGGATCCCTATATGGCCCAGTTTGGACATCACTACTGGAGAAAGCAAGAAAGGAAATGCCTGTTTACAAGACCTCACATGTAGAGATGTAGTAACCAATAAAAGGAAGTTTGTGCTGCTGGAGGTGGTTTGGAATATACCTACATCCTGAGTTTTCATTCACTACAGGATTATAGGGTCATTAAGACAACTAATTAAAGCTCAGCCACAGAAATAAATTGAAAATAAAATGTAGCATTCTGTTGATATCAAAAGGAAAACACAAGAAATAAATAGTGACAGATCAGACAAAAACACAAACAAGCATATAAAAAGATTGACATGTATCGGAGAAAAGACAGGAAAGAAGTTAGAGACGCAAGAAAAAATAAAGACTTTTTGAAGTAAGTTTTCAGCTACTGAGATTACTTAATTGAGATTACTGTGACTAACTATATTAAACTAAATTTATACCAACATCGATTTCAAAGTCACTTTCTGGACTCTAGTTTGTGATGATACGCTATTTATGCTTAAATCTCTCTGCAGGGTTTTTCTACGACCAGTCTCTGAACACCGCGAGCATTTCATGGGCAGGCACAACTGCTGCATCTATAAGTGGCTATGTGTCTGACATCATAAGCTGTGAAAACAAAAGAACACACTCAGCTGCCATAAAAATGTCTTGGCCATCAGAATGGATCTGCCAATTTGCTGAAACAGTGCCATGAACTTTTCCCTTGGGAATTTTTCACAAACTTCAGCTTGAAGCCTCACCCATTCTGTTTTCCTGGTGCCTCTTGAGGCTCGATGGTGATGGGACATGTGAAAATTAATTCAGTGATAAATCACAACACTCCATACTGTACAGCTTCTCAATAGGTTATTACATGAAACTTCTCAAGCATTAGGAGAGAGAGTTACGCTGGGCCTAATTTGGAATGCAGAAATTGCAGTTTAGATGGCACTTGGCAAATCAGATTCCTAAAAACATGCCAGATCTGTTTCAGCCTCCCACTGTTAATGAAAAATAGGATGTTACAAGGCAGAATTTAGATTGGCAACAAACAAAAAACTAGTACCAGTAACAGTGCCCATGAAGCTGTCTGATTGTTGTAAAAATCCAACCGGCTCAATAATGTCCTTTTGAGAAGGATACCTGTTTTGCTCATCTGGTCTGGCCTATAAGTGGCTCCTGTCCCACACCAACATGGTTGACTTAACTACCCCTTGAAGTGGCCCAGTGAGCCACTCAGTTGTATCAAACTGCTAGAAAAGAACAAAAGAATAAAACCGGACAAACCACTCGGCTGTGACCTAGGTATCGAAACAAGACCCAACAAAGACACACCCATCCCAGTCAACCCTGCAAAGTCCTCCTCACTAACATATGGGGACTGGTGCAAGAGCTATCTCACAGACCAGTCAAGCTACAGCCTGACAATGCCATACTTACAGAATCAGATCCATCAACCAACATCCTCGACACTTCCATCACATCCCTGGATATGCCCTGTTCCACCAGCAGGACAGAGCCACCAGAGATGTGGGCACAGTGGTATATAGTTTGGGGGGGGGGGGGGGGGGTGGGGGGAGAAAGAGAAGAAAGAGGCCCTGGGAGGCCTCAACATTGACTCAAGTCTCACGGCATCAGGTCAAACACAGGCAACATCACTTGGAGGAATCACTGAGGGTACAGGGCACAGTATGTACTCGGTGGGGGACTTCAGTCACGATTTGGGGATACTCAGTGTTTGTGTCCAAAAAAATTAGACAAGCAGATCATAGAAATGTCCTGTAATCAAAAGTGGACTGCAAAAAGGAGGAATGATACTCCTTTGTGAGGAAAAGATAAACATAGTTTGCATTTCTTCTAACACTTCGGGTGAAGTTATATTACAAATTTAGCATTGGCACAAGGTGGTTTCAGCTTTGAACGAACACTGAACTTGTGTAGTGTAAATTGGATGTCAAGGGTTAAAATGACTGAAAAATTATAATCATCCAGGATCCTCCCAGATCGATCTGGAGACTTGTATATAAATTGCATCGTATGTTTACATTCATTATGGTGACCCTTGCTGCATACTTAAACATGGTTATATAACTTGCATTTAACTTTTTTCAAAACAAACAATGCCCTAAAATGTTTAGAAATTTTAAAATCACAATCTGAATAGGATCTTAATGGGATACCTAAATACTGTTCCTTTGACTCCTATTGAAAATACTGCAGTTACATACATGACAATAGTACATAAATAATTATTGAAACAAAAGTGCAAGAATAATTTTCATTGCATCTAAAAGACATGAATTTCTTTTGTACGTCACTTTGTATAATATAAAAGAAGAAAAACTACTGATGACCATTCCCATTTTTCCAACTGAAATATTGGCCATGTACTGTATGAATTCCCAGAACCAGTTCTACCTGGCAGAGAAAATCAGAAGTCAACAGCCCTTAAGATGCTTTGACATCCACATGGTGACCCTGTTACCCACAAGGCAGTCCCCCCACCCAAAGAAGCACGCAGCATAAGGAGAATTCCTGTCCCAACACTGAAAAATACAAGGAGAACAAAGCACCAATTAGTTGCTCTCCCCTTCCCGCACTCCCTTGTTTGGAAGATGGAAACCTGGTGTGGCAAATATTCGACATCGAGCAATGAAAATGTGGCATTACCACATGCTTTTTATTTTTGGTGCCTTCCAAATATCATAGGAGATTAGAGGTAGTACCATGAGCAGGAAAAGTGACCCAACGCTCCAGCCATTACAGCAGACATTGCTAATAATAATATTAATAATACAGAAAGATTCGATTATTCCAAATGCCAGCTTTGAGATCCACTTTAAATTTAAATGGATCTCTGACAGTCCCTAACCAATCCTTAAGGTTCTCTACTTACTAGATGGTAACAATGAAAATTGCTCTCCACCAATTTAGCCAACCTCTAGCACAGACTACAATCAGTAAAACTTTCAAAAGGAATTATCAACCAACAAAGACTAATGTTTAATGGGCAACTCAGACAGAGAGACAGTTAAGAACAAAGGAAAATACTGCTGCAGGTGAAATTGGGAAACCACCTTTAGCAGGATCTTGCGTTGGAGCCTGAACACCATTCGATTATACAGTCAGCACGAAAAGGAGTGTTGACCACCATGCCTGAAATAAGGTGACCTGTGACAGAAATAAAAACCGAAAGACCCAAAGGAAAAAGGCACAAAATGGTCAACAATTATTTTTCCTTGCCTTGCTGAAAAAGTGCACTCTAGTGAATTAAGTGGACATTCAAAATATCTTAAAGGGAAGTCATTCTCTGCAACTTTCTGCCTCATATCAGAATGAGCTCACTCAAATCCTCACTTCCGAAAAGACAACGGTTGTGCTAAAAACAAAGCCCCAGGAATACTAATAACTGAACCATCCTATTCACCACCTTAGGACTGCTAACCTCACAATTAAAACAGATATTATTTTGGCTCATGTGATGCATTTTACCACTGAGGAACATTTAGCTGACTAAAAATGTATTACCCATTTATAAACATGAATCATCAAACAGAAAAAGTTTTGATAAAGTTTTAATCAACACTCGGTTCTGCCCTTAAAAGCGAAGTGTTTACCAACAGAATAGTTGATTAGATCATGTATAGGATATAAGGAGGTTACAGAATTTACAACAACCATTTATGAAGGAACAGAACAAAGGGAACAGGGAGGGGAAACAATAAAAGACCTTTAAAGTGCTGCCATGGAAAGCAGGAGGTGGTAAATGGCAGAAGTGATATTAGCATGAGACAATAGGAGGAATAATCACAGAACATGTGAATGCCTCAGGAAATGGGGGAATAAACCAGGCCCACCTTCGATGTGTCTCATAAATGTTTAATGTCTTTGATTTTTCTCATTATGCCTCGCAGTGTCTCATGCTAATATCACTTGCCATTTAACCATCTCCTGTTTTTCACTCAAGCACTTTATGGTGTCTTTCCCCTTGATTCTGCTCATTTTAAGTGTTAGCCGTGGCTCAGTGGGTAGCACACTCGCCTGAGTCAGAAGGTCGTGGGTTCAAGTCCCACTCCAGGGACTTGAGCACATAAATCTAGGCTGACACTCCAGTGTAGTGCTGAGGGAGTGCTGCACTGTCGGAAGTGACGTCTTTCGGATGAGATGTCTCAGGCAGACATAAAAGATCCCAAGGCACTATTTCGAAGAGGAGCAGGGGAGTTACCCCTGGTGTCCTGGCCAATGTTTATCCCTCAAATCAACAGATTATTTGGTCATGATCACATTGCTGTTTGTGGGACCTTGCTGCTGCGTTTCCTACATTACATCAGTGACTACACTCCAAAAAGTACTTCAATGGCTGTAAAGCGCTTTGAGACGTGAAAGGCGCTATAGAAATGCAAGTCTCTTTTTTAAATGCTGTTTTGATGATCTCAAACATCAACCTATCTGTTCTCCTCACAGATGACACCTGAGAGTTGTCAACATTTTCTGTTTTTAATACAAATCAGCTATTGCCAGCTGAAAACTGATTCTGTAGCTACTGATCATAGTGCAGTGCAAGTGCAGCTTAACACTACAAGCTGCCGTATTTAACATTAATCATTTGCATTCCTCAGATGACTGTTCCACATTAACCAAATTCTATTACGATGGCAGTGGAACAAGATTTCCGTTTCCTGATGAAACAGTAATTTGCAACCCAACTTTGAGATTTGGGGGCAAGGGGGAAAAAAACATTCAACCCCAGATCACTGTTTGTGGAAAAGAAATAAGCATGTAATGGTATAGATTCAGTATTTTGCTTTTCATCAATGATCTGGTTTTTCCAAATGTAGCATTTCATGTCAAGGAGAAAATGAAAATTTTAAAAGTACTAAATTGAAACTGCCAAAGTATGTTTTCTACAGGCATTGATGTGTACTCAGAAGATTTCCTGCCTGCCCAATGTGCAGGCTGCAGTAACATTTAAACACTGCAGCAGACAAATGCAACTCTTTGGAACTCCAATGTTATAAATAGATTTGTGCCACAACCTTCACTGAGCTACCAATGTTACCCATCAACTTTGGGACGTAAACAGGATCATACAGGGGAAAAGTCACAGGGTAATTTGAGCTTCTATAGAGCATCACACTGCCACACATTTAGCTTTTGAGATGTTCATGTTTGTAAAAGGAACTAGAAAGAAAAGCTTGTGGATTTCACACTTCTTTCAGTCTTAACCTGTCACATCAACACCACCTCTTGCCTTGCATATCTCTTAATGTCTCTTTATCTCCCCTTTTGTTCCTTTATCCCCGCCCCCTTTTCCCAGCTTTATCCTGGCCTTAAATCTATTTGATTTCCGGCTCTTTCCAGTTCTGACGAAAGGTCATCGACCTGAAACGTTAACTCTCTTTCTCTCTCCACGGATGTTGTCTGGCCTGCTGAGTTTTTCCAGCGTTTTCTGTTGTTATTTCGGATTTCCAGCATCCGCAGTATTTTGCTATCGTAGAAAGAAAAACTAATCCTTTCAGTGCTGATTTCACCCTTCCACCCTCCCCCCTTAAAACAGCATAACCTCTGACAGACTAATGCCACTGAGGTTAGTTAGCCTTGTATCAAAACTTTCAAATGACTCATAACTCTCCCAAACACAGCCAATACTTAAAGGAAGGAACTTGCATTCATATAGCACCTGATCACGACCCCAGGACATCCCAAATTTCTTGATCAAAATGCTTTTGAAGTACAGTTGCCACCGTTATGTAAGCAAATGTGGCAGCTAAATTGTGCACAGAAAATGAGATGACTAGTGGGCCTGTTGCGGTTTGTTGATGGAGGAATGTTGGCCAGGACACTGGAAGAACTCTAATAGTGCTCTGGGATTGTTTACATCCAACTGAATTCACCAAATCAGGCAAAAAATTTGAAATAATTATGGTAACTGGCAAAAGAATCAGAGGCTAGATAGGATTTTTTTTTACGTAGCAAGTTATGATGATCTAGAATGCACTGCCTGAAAGAGTGGAAGCAGATTCAATAACTTTCAAAAGGGAAAATTTTGCAGGGCTATGGGGAAAGAGCAGGGGAGTGGAACTAATTGGATAGCTCTTTCGATGGGCCAAATGGCCTCCTTCTGTGCTGTAAGATTCTATGAATAGAATGCTACATCATTGGCTGAATTGAGATTGTAATTTGTGACCAAGGTTAGGTTATTTGAGAGATATATTCTGTTGCTAAGTATTTCTGGCATTTATCTTTTCGTAATTCATTTTTAGAGTGGAGTTTGAAAACTGATTTGGTAGTGGTTTGTGTTGCATGTGCTGCTGCAGTTACACCAGAGGTATTATTTGAGTGGCATCTGCTTGTAAACCAGTGAAAGCCAACATTAATGAGATATACAGGAAACTCTTTATTAACCGGCACCGACGGGACCGGCGTGGTGCCGGTTAATCAAAAAGTCCGGATAACGGAGAGTTATATCTCCCAACGTACGAGAGCCCCGTACACACTGACATGCGCCTGCATTCGGAGCTCCGTCTCCCCGGGGAGCGCCAGCTGACCATCTGTCGTGTCCGCTGCCTACCCGGGCTGCACATTCCCCTCCCAATCTACACGCTCCGATACAAGGCAAACGCCTCGGGGTTTTTTTAAAGTTATTTTTAAAGGAGAGATGAAGGAAAACCCCGGTTACCTACTCAAGAATTTTGCCGGTTAAGAGAGATTTCCGGTTATTTGGGTGCCAGTTAAAAAAGAGAGTTTCCTGTACCATTGGCTCTTAATCACTTTTGTTGTCAGGGGAAATTGAGATCGCTGAATTCTTCAATGCAGAGAGTTCGCCCAATCAGCATATGAATGCCATTAAAACTTCCACCTGCTGGTGTCTTGCAGTGCTTCAAAACATGCAGGCTAACAGTTCCATTAGTCTGTAATTGTAACAGTGCACCTATAAATGACACCTTGTCTATGGTACGGTGCATTTTTAATCTATTTTTAGTCAAAGCACAGGAAAGGATGCGCTATAACAACTTGCATTTATATAGTGCCTTTAACATAGTAAAATATTTGAAGGTGCTTCAATCAAAATTTGACACTGAACATGTTACAATAAGTTACAAGTCACATTATCCCACTGAGATAATGGTCATTTACACATAGTTGAGAAGACAGCAATTCAACCTATTGTGAAATTGCTCCCGTGTTAATCAATTACATGTGACGAGATGTCACTCTGCAGATTGTGAACTGGGAACCCTGCTCAAATTGCACATATGGAGGACGGCGGGGGACAGTACTGCTCCTTAAAAATCAAAGTAGTAATTCTAAAACCAATTTACCAGCATATAAATGATGCTAATGTTTATCTGGGTGGACTGGTCTAGAGATATAATAAAACAAAGGGCAAATAGACATTCCTTTAACACAGAAAATAAGAGTACAATTTATTTTCCTCCTCTTGCCCCAAGAACATGACTTTCAATTGGCTTTATTTTCTCCTATATTTAAAACATTTTTAAATCCCATCTCCCAACCATCAGAGTACGAAAACTTTATGAACCCACTCCCCCAAAGTCTTGGCGGAACCAAAAATCAGCCCTTAACCAGCTGTAGAGAAAAGAGTGTATTATAAACACTCAGTCCAATAGCAGCCATGATTTTTGCTGTTTGAATTATTTTTTTCTTCCCACATGCATCACTTACACTCGTCTATATAAAATTACATCTGCCAATGATCTGCACATTTACACTTTTTATTGAACTTCCTTTTTTGGAAAGGAGTCTGACTAGTTCCTCATTCAACAGCCCCAACTAGTTTTATATCTGCAGATTTGACCAGTTTAAGCTTCCGAATCCAAGTTGGTAGTGGAAATCAAGGGGTCTTGCAGATTCCTGGGACAGTCCACACACCCTGAATCATCACTTCTCTAAGCACCTGTTATCCTTCAGCCAATTTCTTATCCATTTAACAGTTTTATCTGAGTCCCTGCTTGAAGCTCAAATAGCAGGCTTTCATGCAAAACTTTTTCCAAAGACTTTTTGGAAATTTAGCTGAACGACATCATATGCCTTTCCAGTTACTTGATATATCACTTCCTCAAATTCACACAAACGATCAGTTTCTTCTGAATCTGAATCAGTGGTAATCATAAACTGGACTAGCAATTATTTGTTCCTGAAACTGCATTAGATCATACTATAGGGGTTTTATATTCAATATCTATATTTTGCTTTCAGCTGCAAAGACCTAAATAAATCTCAGGATACCACCCCACATACTTTTTCTGGTAGGCAATTGCAAATTGTAATAGGGTAAAGAGGAGTTCAAAAGGCTGGGTGAATTGGGTATACAAGGCTTATGGGCCGAATGGCCTTTTCTTATTCTTGAAAAACATGCTCATGGATAAATGGTGTATTTTCAAAGGCACAATATGTCTCTAGCACTATTCACTGCTGCAAAAGTCAATCTCTTAATTGTTCATCTTTGCATGAGGTAAGCTAGCATAACCTGCCATGATTATTTTAGGGCTTCAAATATTTTTCTCAATCTCAGCAATACTTTACATCTATTCCCTTAAGTATGCACTCATGACAAGTGTATTGCTTTATAAAAAAAACACAATTATGGACAGTTACATACTTAACTGAAGTGCAAATGCATTTGCTCACCAGGTGTTGTACTTGTTTGTTGCATGTTTGCTCCACATAAACTCATGAAAGCAATTAATGCCAGTGTAATTTGATTAGAACACTAAAATATGGAGCACAAGCGGAATTAAGGCACAATGATCTTCGCATCAAATTGATGCTAACTGATCTTGCAAATAGTTCACGTTCACCCATAGTACAAACTCAAAAATTGGACACTGTGCTGGAAGGTTGCCATCTCCAATGGAACCCCACCCGAGTATGAGTCAGCACTTAAGGCAAGAAAATTGGGGGGAAATACAAAACTCTACATTTGCATAGATCATTTCATTATACACATAAGGCAAAGATCTTGCCATATTATTTTCATATATGGCCCTTCCCACTATAAAGTGGGCTTTTTCCAGCAAAGTAACCCTACTCTAACAGGAATTCCAATTTCCACTGCAAATAGTGATCTTGAGCCATTAACCTTTAACAAGAGTATGAAGAATACAATTAAAGCCTTAATTATTATTGGGGTAGTCTGAACATAGCCAATTTTGAGTCAGCTGGTAGCACTTCCTTCTGAGTCAGAAGGTTTCAGGCACACTACAGGAGTTGAACAAGTTGTGCCAATGGGAGTGCTGCAGTGGTGCCCATCAGATGAGACGTTAAACAAAGATTCCGTCTGCATGTTCTCATGACTCAAGTGAATAGTAATGGCCCGCCGCTGACCTCGAAGAAAGCTGCCCACAAAGATCTAGCGATCTCTGTGGCATCGATTTCACCTTTCCCGACGTTAATTTGATTCTGGCGCCAAGTCTAGGGGATCGCCAGCGTCCAGTAACAGTGATGTCATCAAGCAGGCTAAACAGCCAACCACATTGAAGAATTCCCACAGACGCCAAACCAGGAAGTAAAATGCACTGATTATCCTTCACTTTCTAATCATTTTACAGAGAGCAAAATAAAGATTGGGACGTACACATGGGTTTAAGGTAGAAGCTGAAATATCAAACTTTTTTTTTTAAATATGGAATTTTTGTCATTCCACAAATATAAAATTAGTTTTTCAGGGCCAGAGGTTGCTCAGCAGTAATTGTGACTTAGTACGCTGTTAAAAATCAGCTGCACCTCATTGAACAAAGCTTAACTTTTTATGGGGTTTTTATCAGCGATATTAGAGCATAAAAGGGGAGGTTTTCATCAGTTCAGTGATTTCAAAAAGATTGCCGTCTGCGGACTTTAGCAGCGCTGCCTGTGGAGAAGCAGGAAATCACCGACAGCAACTTCTGGATTTCTGTGTTTAATTGCGCATGTGCAGACACCAGAAGTTGCTATCAGTTTCACAGGGCGATGATGGCAAACGCCGACAGTTTTGCTGTCACTACAACCGCAAAATCCGGGCCAATGATCCTGCTGCACTATTGAAAAGATAACCAGGGACCTTTAGCTAACATTCTTCCCAACACCAGAAAAACACATTTCTTGTTCAGTCATCTTATTGCATTTAAGGGATTTTGCTATGCCCGACCTGTTTTTGCCCACACAAGTCATTGTATGCAAAGCACTTTGGGACATTTCAGAAATGTGATAAAAAGTGCTATTAAAATGCCAATCTTTCTTTACCTTGAACCTATTTTTAATGAATTGCTTGCCCACAACTTTGTTTATGTTTATTACATTTGCACATGAAATAATCACCTAAATTCTCTATTTACTGCTAATATCCTGGGGAGGGTTATAAAAAGAAATCCCCAAATCTGTGCATCAGCATGAAGAACTCATCTGGATCAGCTACGTTAATCCTCAATTTTGAAAACTTCTATTAGAGCACCTCCAAATCTCATCTTTGCCAAAGAGAACAAGCCAATCTTCTACAACCTAACCTGTTTCCTTTCTTTATACTTAACATTCCAGACACTTGGGAAACAGCAATCATGATCATGCTATCAAGGGAAATAGCCTTCCCATGGGCTGATGGCCAGTGCGACACACACTACAGTTGAAGTCTAACTAGTGGCTGTTGGTGGAAGCTCACAACTAGTTTGCCTTTCTCACTGCAATCACACAAGGTTGATTGTTTGAATAAATGGCTGATTTTTCTCCCAATTCACTTTCCTGACCAGTAGGTTACATGACTGTTGCACTCAACATATTCTCCCTCCTCCTGCCACAGTTTCCTTGCACCCACCCTCTGCCTCCATTCCTTGGCTCGCCCAACAAATTTATTTACAATAGCAAAATACTGCGGATGCTGGAAATCTGAAATAACAGAAAATGCTGGAAATACTCAGCATTTGTTTTCACTGACCTACATTTAGCATCTACTAGCCTATTTCCCTAAAAAAATCCAAATCCTTCTGAAACTGGTAGCATGCGTCGTTATTTTCCATCCTCCACCTTCACGGTCTTTTGCAAACCTAGAGATCTTGCTTTGATACCCTCATGCAAATCATTCATAACTGGTGTACAACAACTTGTAACCCCCTTCCAGCTTGAATGTCTATTATCCATTTTGGAGCAAATACTCTACCCAACATGCAACTTTTTCCTAGATTAGTTAAATATCACAGCCACTGCATCTTTCCCTATATATTATTGCAGAAATTTATTTCATAAGCTCCAGGTGAGTGAACTTCCTCTTCCTTTGCTCTGCTTTCCCAAGTGTTTCTTTCCTGGATCCATTAGCAGTGATTTTTTTTTTTAACAAGTCATTTTATACAAGAATTTGCCACAACCCTTTTTGAGTAATGACATTGGCCTAGATTTTGTAGTGGTAATGACGGTGAAGCTGTCAGCGTTCGCTGTCATTACTCCGCTGAAGCTTACAGCAACTTCAGGATTTAGCACAGATAAACGCGGAAATCTAGAAGTGGCGGTCAGTCATTCCCTGCTCCATCACAGGTAGCACTGTGGAACTCCCCAGAGCCGGCAATCAATTAAAATCACACTGAAGGACGAAAACTTCCCCTATTACACTGGAATATTGCTGTTCAACCATCCGATAAAGTTAAGTCTTGTTGAAAGAGGTGTAACTGGACTTTTAATCGGTGTACTGACTGCTGAACAATGGTTCTGGCTCTGAGAAACTAATTTTATATTTGTGTAATGTCAAATTTTTCCATTAATATGATTATTATTTTAAAAAGCATGTAATTCTTAATGTATTTTTTTTTTAATTATGCTATTTCAGCTTCTACCTTAATCCTGTGTGTATGTCCCAATCTTTATTTTGCTCTCAGTATAATTTATTCAAAAGTAAATTTGAATCTGTGCATTTTACTTCCTGGTTTGCTGTCTGAGAATTCTTCAATTTGATTGGATGCTTTGCCTGCTTGATGACATCACTGTTGCTGGATGCTGGAGATTTGCTTGATTTGGCACCAGATTCAAACAAAAATCTGGAGAACTGAAATTCACATCAGAGATCGCTAGATCTTTCTGGGCAGCTTTCTCTGAGGTCAGTGGCGAGCGCCATTGCTTCGCCGCGGACCACAAATTCCGGGCCATTTTGTTTACCACATGCCAATCCTCAAGAGCTCCTCCTGAAATTAATGTACTTTTAAAAACATCAGTTTAAGTGTGACTAAACTCCATTCCTACTTCCTTTAAGCTTGTCTGAACTTAGTGCTTTAACTGCTTTAAGAAGATGTAATCCTTTTCTACCTTTTCACCTTCAGTTTGTGAACTGGAATGTAAAGTACCCAGTCTTCTAGCTGTGTGTCAAGTACCACAATTTAAAAGCAATATATTGTTTAAAAAAATCTGATATAGAAATTCTTCTAAATCTAAGTTTTACAATTCTGCATGCTTGCAGTGTGGTAGTCTCTTCCTTCTCCCTCACCAAAAGAGTTATATTTAAAAAAAAAGTACTCTCTGGGCCGAGGGTCAGTCATGCATAAAAGTTCCAGTATGTTCAAGTAGTTTCTGCTTCCAACCACTGGTTAAAAGAAACAATTGCTGCCACTATACAAAGACTCCTATTTTCTACTTTCTCAACTGAAAGCTCCTGCTGAATAAATGCTTGTGTGCTACACTCACTCAGTTACTGAGCCCAATACTGCATTATTACCAGCCTAACAGCTGTATAGCTCCACAAGCTGCCCACTGGTACCTCGCAAATGTAGCTTTTAGGAGTCTTGACAAATGTCAAATTATTTGACCTCTGGGTAGGGAAAGAAAGGTCAAGGAGAGAAAAAAAAAAGACATTCATTACAGCCATATCCAATCCTCTCCAACTGATGCCCAAGCAAACACACTTCCAACAGGCATCACTGGATAGCAACCAGTGGCATGAATTCTGACATTTATTTTCCCTGTTCTTAAGCCAAATCCACTGAGGTAATTGTTGCATCCCTACCACAACTCCAGTGGAGGTCATCTTACAGCACAAACTGGGGGTCCAATTCAAGACTTCCTATTAGCCACTCACTAAACCATGAGGAGACCACACTCAATTCATCTACTCTTTCTATTTTTAAGGCTAAATAATGGCTCTGAAAGGACCCTGCAGGAGAACAGAAGCTCCTGGTTGCCTCTATTACTGTGCTCCATTTGTTTTAATTTAAAAAGAATCACTCTGTTGATTATGTACTCTGGTTGTAGACATTGGCTGATTATGTATTAAGATGCAGAGGAAAGAATGAAGCATATACTGTAACAGCAATTCTCTTTTCCACACAACACCAATTGGAACATTCCATCATCCCCGGGTTAGGAATTCCAACAGAGAGAATAGAAATACTTAACAAACCAAGGAAGAAACATTTAGGATTCCCATTCCTCAAAAAAAAAATCTTCAAAAAGAATTCCCATGGTTGCTAGTAGTTTCACTAAATTAATACCAGTCCACCCAAAACATTTAATACAAAAAGATTTAAGTTTTAAGATTTAATACACTCAAAATAAAAGAAAAACACACTGATATTTCTGCAAGAAGGTAACTACTATCGAGTTTCTTTCAACTACTCAAGGGCAACCTGAAATGTAGGTAGATAGGACACTCTCTGGGGATGGGTTTTCCACAGAAATCTATTACAAGCCCAATAACTTCCAAAACTACCTGGATTATACTTCTTTCCATCCCGCTTCCTGTAAGGACTCCATTCTTTTCTCCCAGTTTCTACATCTCATCTGCTTTGAAGATGCCACCTTCCACAACAAAGCTTCTGAAAAGTCTTCGATTTTCTTCAGCCGAGGATTTCCCTCCAGCATGGCAGATAGGACCTCAACTGGGTCTGTCCAATTTCCCATGCTTCTGCTCTCAGCCTTCCTGCCCCCAGCACAGTGATAGGTTCACTCGTCTTCAGCTCCTACCCCGCCAGCCTCCCTCTTGTCCTCACCTCCCACCCTCCACATTCGCTAGATCATCTGCCATTTCCACCACAGTTTAGTTTAACAGATGCAAGTTATTTCAGTAGTGTACATAAGCAAGTGGATACATGCCACATGTAAATCAATTTATACAAGTTAGAGACATACAAACTTCATGTAAATTTAACAGCTACAAGATGGATTTGTCTCACTTACAGTAAATAGTGCCAAATGTGGGACACAGTGGAGAGAGGAAAGAAGCTAAATTTATTCAGTCAAATGTCTCATTTATTACATTACCCAATGTTTAAAATATCTTTTAAAAATTAACTCACTTTTCATTCCCATTTTAATTGCGGTGACAGATGCAAAGCTAATTGGGCAATTGGTTAACTGATTGATTGCATTATGAAAGCAAGAGTTGGCGATATAAATTTTCTATTTCGATCCCTCCCCATTGTGACTTAATTGACTAACACCGACAAAGAAATGATTAGTTTAGATAACACGCCTTTAAAAACACCATCATGGTTTACTAACATATTCCACAATGGAATAGTAAATGTGCACTCAACCATAGTTCCTTTTCAACTTGTCAATCTAGCCCAGCTGTTATACAGACATAATGATGAATATAGGCACGGAAAATAAAACTGAGACAGAAAGTCAACTTTGCAGCCAGGAAGAAAGCAGAAACTTGGTCATCCATCCCAGCTGTTTAAATAAGGGGAAAGTAACATGGGAGAAAAAGATACTTTTTTTTAAGTACTTGATCACTGACAATAGGAACAGTTATATTAATAGTGTTGTATTAGTAATATATTTTCTTAATGTTACAGCTAAAGTCACAGCCTAACAATGTACTCTAGCTGAATACATTTTGTCTCCTCATGGACTGCCAACTAGAGTCAGCAACATCACCACATTGTTATAGCAGCACAAGCACAACATTTAATTTTTAACCAAAAATTGAAACAGCTAAATAAAAATAAAACAAATCCAAAAATATATCAGTGCCAGCTCAAGATCGCAACACCTTAGCCAGAGTCATTAGAACAATGAATTTGGAAGCATTTCATTGGCTGCATAAAAAGTACACAATAAAAAAGGATAGATAATACTGATAACTATTGTCAACACCAATGTAACATTCAACACTATGATTGCACATATTCAGCTGGTTTGCATGCTCTGAGGATAATTGAGATATCACAACATTTAACTGAATTCACTAAGGTTTCTTCATTTGTAGAGGAGGACAAAGATTTTGAATTTGACATGTTGGGGAATGGGGGGGGGGAAATGGAGGTTGGAGAGAACAGGGCAATAGCGGAACAGGAGGTAATGGGGTTCATACATAGGAAGAGTTTCGGACGAGTTACAGTTTATGCAGGATGGATACCAGGGAACAAGGAGAACGTGGGATTCGTCAAGCCTGATGTTGACAAACGCATAGATGAATGTATCAGCAGTAGTGGGGATGAGTTAAGGGTGTTGCAGAGTTAAAATTAGACAGTCTTAGCGTTGGTTATATTGAGGGGTCAGGTCAAACAGCACCTCGAAGGTACATAGCGTCAGGTTCAGCCCATTTTTGGGGGTGGGGGGGGGGGAAGAGATGGAATCAGAGGCTCGGATACAAAGTTCTGGCATGAACCATTCAGGATGGTTTTGGCCTTAACCATTTTAAGTTGAAGGTTCTTACTTATCCACAACTCAATGGCAGATAAGCACTCAAAGCACAATGGCAGTTGTGGATTAAAGGACAGTTGCATAGCAGTAAAAATGGGCATCGTCACGATACAGCTAAAAGCTGATGACATGCCAGTTGGCAATAGTATCCATAGGCAACATGTAGATGAGAAAAAGGATTTGTGGGTTTGTATAGTGAATTGTATAGTGAATTATTGGCTTCTTCCTATCACAGTACATATAGGGTTAAAACAAGATTACACTCAGAAAATGTCTTAATTGTTTTGATATAATAACTTCAGAATATAGGCATATCTGGCCAAGTGTCTGAGAAAGGAGCCAAGCCATTCAATTCAAATACTAGCATCTTGCAGATTTCATTTGTTTATATTTTTGATTAACAGTTTTGAGTTTAAAAGACAAATTTTGATTGTCCTTGTCATTTTTTCAAAAGTATATGCTAGTCTGTTTTCCATAGATAGATAAGCCAGAGCAACTCTGTATATGGTGAGGAACAAACTGGTTAATATGTCTCAGTACATAAAAGGTTAATACGCAAGGACCTTGTGCCTGTCCAGTTTACACCGCAGTTTAGCACACCAGATGCAACTGTTAGTTTTATTCTTCCAAGAAGGGATAGGTAGCTACTGCAGGTCTACAGTGCGTCATTGCTCCTGTCCATTTACTGGCTAATAAATCTGTTTAGCATTTTACAATCTAAGTCACAACCTTGTTAAAGTGTTTGTTTGACAATCTAAAGTCAAAAAAGTGGGCATGATATAACCAGTGGCCAGAATACAGCAACAAGGCTTTTCTGATCAATCGTTCAGCTTGCTACAAATTACCAAGCTACTAAGTAGGTAAAAGCACACTCCAAATCGTATGGGGAAAGGCCTCACCTACAGCATTGGTCTAAGACATCCAACTTGAGAGAAATATCTAGAGTAAAATAAACAGAAAAATTTTAACAAGGCTATTATGCCCAATAGTATCAGACAAATTAACACGTACAGTTCTTGTATTTCTGAATCATGTATGGGTTTGTGATCAGTAATCCACAAATTCCGCTCACTCACTGCCAGCAAATCCTTATGGTTATCAGAAAATATCAAAATTTCTTTGTCCTCGTCACTTTTGTTTTTCAAAAGTATATGTTAGTCTGTATTCCAGAGCAACTCTGTAGATGCTGAGGAACAAACTGATTAATGTGCCACAGGACATAAAGGTTAATATGCATAGCCCGGCATATCCCTCACTCCACCATTAACACCAAACCAGGAGAGCAACCCAGGTTCAATAAGGAGGGTAGAAGAGCATGTCAGGAACAGCACCAGGCATACCTAAAAATGAGGTGCCAACCTGGGGAAGCTGCAACACAGGACTACATGCATGCTAAAAAGCAGAAGCAGCATGCTATAGACAGGGCTAAGAGATCCCACAATTAACAGATCAGATCAAAGCTCTGCAGTCCTGCCACATCCAATCATGAAGTGTGGTGGACCATTAAACAACTAACGGGAGGAAGAGGCTCCATGAACATCCCCATCCTCAATGATGGTGGAGCCCAGCATGCGAGTGCAAAGGACAAGGCTGAAGCGTTTGCAACCATCTTCAGCCAGAAGTGCCAAGTGGATGATCCATATTGGCCTTCTCCTAAGGTCCCCACCATCACAGAAGCCAGTCTTCAGCCAATTCGATTCACTCCATGCGATATCAAGAAACAAAGGCTATGGGCCCCGACAACATCCTGGCTGTCGTGCTGAAGACTTGTGCTCCAGAACTAGCTGCGCCCCAGCCAAGCTGTTCCAGTACAGCAACAACACTGGCATCTATCCGACAGTGTGGAAAACTGCCCAGGTATGTCCTGTCCACAAAAAGCAGGACAAATCCAATCCAGGCCAATTACCACCCCATCAGTCTACTCTCAATCATCAGCAAAGTGATGGAAGGTGTCATCGACCGTGCTATCAAGCAGCACTTACTCACCAATAACCTGCTCACTGATGCCCAGTTTGGGTTCTGTCAAGACCACTCGGCTCCAGACCTCATTACAACCTTGGTCCAAACATGGACAAAAGGAGCTGAATTCCAGAGGTGAGGTGAGAGTGACTGCCCTTGACAGTGTGTGGCATGAAGGAGCCCTAGTAAAACTGAAGTCAATGGGAATCGGGGGGAAACTCTCCACTGGCTGAAGTCATATCCAGCACAAAGGAAGATGGTTGAAGGTCAATCATCACAGCCGCAGGACATTGCTGCAGGACACTGGGAACAGTAGCATAGTGGTAATGTCACTGGCTAGTAATCCAGAGGCCTGGACTAATGATCCAGAGTCCATGTGAGTTCAAATCCCAACTCGGCAGCTGGGGAATTTAAATTCAGTTAATTAAATAAATCTGGAATAAAAAGCTAGTATCAGTAATAGTAACCATGAAACTATCGGATTGTCGTAAAAACCCATCTGGTTCACGAATGTCCTTACCCTGTCTGGCCTATGTGGTTGACTCTTAACTGCCCTCTGAAATGGCCTAACAAGCCACTCAGTTGTAACAAACCACTAAGAAACAAAATAATAAAAATGAAACCAGACAGACCACCCGCATCGACCTTGGCACCGGCTACGGACACGGCAACGGCACACCCAGCCCAGTCAACCCTGCAAAGTCCTCCTCACCAACATCTGGGGACTTGTGCCAAAATTGGAAGAGCTGTCCCACAGACGAGTCAAGCAACAGCGTGACAGAGTCATACTCAACGAATCATATCTTTCAGCCAATGTCCCAAACTCCATCATCACCATCCCTGGGTATGTCCTGTCCCACCAGCAGGACAGACCCACCAGAGATGGCGGCACATCACTGGCTGGAGTCATACCTAGCACAAAGGAAGATGATTGTGGTGGTTGAAGGTCAACCATCACAGCCCCAGGACATCACTGTTCCTCAGGGCAGTATCCTAGGCCCAACCATCTTCAGCTGCTTCATCAATGACCTTCCCTCCAACATAAGGTCAGAAATGGGGATGTTCGCTGGTGACTGCACAGTGTTCAGTGCCATTCACAACTCCTCAGATAATGAAGCAGTCCATGCCTGCATGCAACAAGACTTGGACGACGTTCAGGCTTAAGCTGATAAGTGGCAGCTAACATTCCTGCCACAGAAGTGAAAGGCAATGACCATCTCCAACAAGCGAGAGTTTAACCACCGTCCCTTGACATTCAATGGCATTACCATCGGCAAATCCCCCACCATCAACACTCTGGGGGTCACCATTGACCAGAAACTTAACTGGACCAGCCACAAATACTTTGGCAACAAGAGCAGGTCAGAGGCTAGGTATGCTGCGGCGAGTGTCTCACCTCCTGACTCCCCAAAGCCTTTCTACCATCTACAAGGCACAAGTAAGGAGTGTGATGGAATACTCTCCACTTGCCTGGATGAGTGCAGCTCCAACAACACTCAAGAAGCTCAACACCATCCAGGACAAAGCAGCCCGCTTGATTGTCACCCCATCCAACACCTTAAACATTCACTCCCTCCACCACCGGCGTACCGTGGCTGCAGTGTGTACCATCTACAAGATGCACTGCAGCAACTTGCCAAGGCTTCTTCGGCAGCACCTCCCAAACCCACAACCTCTTCCACCTAGAAGGACAAGGGCAGCAGACACATGGGAACACCACCACCTCCAAGTCTCACAACACCCTGACTTGGAAGTATATTGTCGCTGGGGCAAAATCCTGGAACTCCCTCCCTAACAGCACTGTGAGAGTACCTTCACTACATGGCTGCAGCAGTTCAAGGCAGCAGTTCACCACCACCTTCTCAAAGGCAATTAGGGATGGGCAATAAATGCTGGCCTTGCCAGCAACGCCCACATCCCATGAACGAATAAAAAAAAATTAAAGGGTACAATGAGTAATTTCAATACCATTCAGTACATTCTATTTTTATTTTGTTTTAGTATTGGTGACAATACGAGAACCAGCTTGGAGGAGCAACTGAGCACAGTGAGAGCGGACTTAACAAAAGTACAATTACTAACCAAGAGTGCTACAAATGTGCATTTTTAAAATGTATATTGAATGGCATAATGGATTACACTTGATAAGTCTCAAAATTGACTACGATGCTTTCCAAGATCATAAAGACATCCACAGATTGTACACTCAAGTTAGACACGAGAGCCTCCTGCAGACAAAAAGCAAAATTCTCAGCAATTGTACAACTTGAGACAGTTGTCCAGACAGTAGAACTGTATGAAGCTTCTATAAAGATTCATTATACAGAATGGTGAGGTATAGTTGCAGCTTGGAAGTTTCGCTCAGATCCTGGCAAATCTTAGATGCTTGTTCCAGTCATCGTTTCATAAAGGATTATAAAGCCTGGCCACACAGCTGCTTTCTGGAAAACGGATTCTGGCATAGAGTAAGTCAACCTCAATTAATCCATTTATACAAGTGACTAACTACACAGAAGCAGGAAATATGCTCTTCCTGTAGCCTGCCAAATAGGGTTATGATGTTCCATTAGTAGGCAGATACAGGCTTTGAAGATGACAAATTTTTCTTTTATTATTTTCCACCAGTTTTCTTCACTCTGCATCGCCTTTCCTGAAGGCTCTGACTTTTTGGTGGGATATGGCCCCACGCACCCTCTGCAGCTTCATAATTCTTCAGCATGAGCCCAGTTAAGTGTTGGAAGGGGAAAGAATGCAGCCAAGCACTCATTCCTGAGGTAGTTCTATCTACATTTTACAGTAAAACTTCCATCTTTGATGACCTAGCATTTGTACCAAGAAAGAAGTCTATTCAAATACTTGAGGCATCACAAAATGAAATCAACTTCATCTAAACACGTGCACTACTAATAGGATTCACTGGAGCATGAACCCAAATGATTTTCCACCTCAGTTCAGTTTAGCACAGTCTGCACAGAGCAGGATTAAATGGAGTGGACTTGAACTGAGTGCTTTATTTGGGAATTTGGAAAGAGTGGGAAAGAGTTGTTGCTTTTTGCCTACACTACTTGTAGTGCTTTGTGTTACAGGTAGATATTTAATTTCAGTACCCTTAACTTGATCTAGATCAAGTAAGTAGTCAAGAAACTACACTGTAAACTAAGTTACCTAATTACAAATTTAATTAAATAAAACAAGGTCATATAGGGATGGCAGTGCAGGTGGTGTGCCGCAACTGCAGCATGTGGGAGTTTGTGGAGAACATTGTGATCTCGGACAATCACGTTTGCAGTAAGTGACTGCATCTTAAGGAACTTCAGCTCAGAGTTTTTGAGCTGGAGTCTGAGGTGCAGACATTGCAGGGCATCAGGGATGGGGAGAGTTACCTGGACACTTTGATCCAGGAGGCAGTCACACCCCTTAGGTTAGGTAGTGGTAAGGAACAGGAGGGTGCGACTGCAACTCAGGCAGGTAAGGGGACCCCAGGTGCAGTGCTGGAGGAGCCTCAGCCTTTGCCCTTGTACAACAGGTATGAGGGAATAGCCTGCAGGATGGATGAGCAAGCTGACCATGGCGCAGGAGGCCATTCAAGTGTGGGGGGGGGGGGGGGGGAGAGTGAAAGGGAATGTAGTTGTGGTAGGGGACAGTGTAGTCAGGGGGCTAGATACTGTTCTCTGCAGCCACGACCAAGAGTTCTAAAGGTTGTGTTGCCTGCCCGGTGCCAGGGATAAAGACATCTCCTCACGGCTGGAGAAGAACTTGGGGTGAGAGGGGGAGGATCCAGTTGTCGTGGTCCACGTAGGAACCAACGACATAGGTAGAACTAGGAATAAGGTTCTGCTGAGAGTTTGAGGAATTAGGATTCAAATTAAAAAGCAGAACCTCAAAGGTAATAATCTCTGGAGTGTTACCTGAGCCATGCGCAAATTGGCATAGGGCCAAACAGATTAGAGGTTTAAATGTGTGGCTCAGAGTGGTGTGGGAGGAAGGAGTTTCAGTTCATGGGGCACTGGCACCAGTACTGGGGAAAAGAGGGAGCTGTTCCATTGGGACAGGCTCCACTTAAACCGGGCTGGGACCAGTGTCCTGGCGAACCGAATAACTAGGGCAGTAGACAGGGCTTTAAACTAATGAAGGTGGGGTGGGAGGATTCAGGAAAGAGTAAATTTCAAAGCAGCAAGAGAAATGTCAAGGCTCTAGAGCAGAGTAGAGTTTGGGGTAAAAATAAGCAGAGTGGGTCAGGAAGGGACAGAGAGTAACAAAGGTAATAGGGCATCAGTGACTAAGGTGACATCAGGGAAAAATCAAAATAAGTCAAAGCTAAAGGCACTATATCTGAATGCGAAGCATTTGCAACAAAATAGATGAATTAATAGCGCAGATAGAAATGAACAGGTTTGATCTAATAACCATAACGGAGATGTGGTTGCAAAGTGGCCAAGGTTAGGAACTAAATATTCCAGGATACTTAACTTTTAGAAGAGTTAGGCAAAATGGAAAAGGAGGAGGGGTAGCCCTGATAATAAAGGATGGCATAAAGACAGGAGAGTGAAAGGATCTTAGCTCCGAAAATCAAGTAGAAGAATCCGTTTGGGTGGAGCTAAGAAACAGCAAGGGGCAGAAAACATTGGTGGGAGTTGTTTATAGGCCCCCAAATAGTAGTTGTATATAGTGTAAATCAGGAAATTAGAGGCGCATGTAACAAGGGTAATACAGTAATCATGGGGGACTTTAATCTACATATAGACTGGGCAAACCAAATTTGCAGTAATACTGTGGAGGACGAATTCATGGAATGTATGCATGATAATTTTCTAGATCAGTATGTTGAGGAACCAACTAGGGAACAGGCTACTTTAGATCTAGTATTGTGCAATGAGAAAGAGCTAATTAATAACCTTGTAGTAAAAGGGGCATTTAGGGAAGAGTGACCATAATATGATAGAACTTTATATTGAGTTTGAAAGTGATTTAGTCAAATCCAAAAATGGGGTCTTAAATCTAAACAAAACAAACTACATAGGTATGAGGGGCGAGTTGGCTAAGGTAGATTGGGAAACTACATTAAAAAGGTATGACGGAAGACAAACAATGGCTTGCATTTAAAGAATTAATACATAATTTACAACAAACATACATTCCTTTAAGGCACAAATACCCCACAGGAAAAGTGGTCCAACCATGGCTAACAAGAGAAGTTAAAGATAGTATTAGAGCAAAGGAAGAGGCTTATAATGTTGCCAAAAAGAGCAGTAAGCCTGAAGATTGGGAGCATTTTAGAATTCAGCAAAGGAGGGCCAAGAAATTGATCGGGAAAATACAATGAGTGTAAACTAGTGAGACATAAAAACAGACTGTAAAAGCTTCTATAGGTATGTAAAAAAGGAAAAGATTAGCAAAAGTAAATGTGGGTCCCTTACAGGCTGAGACAGGAGAAATTATAATGGGGAATAAAGAAATGGCAGAGAAATTAAACAAATACTTTGCATCTGTCTTCACAGAAGACACAAAAAACTTCCCGGAAATAGTGGAGAACCAAGGGTCTAGCGAGAATGAGGAACTGAAAGAAATTAGTAAAAAAATAGTACTGGATCAATTAATGGGACTGAAAGCCGATAAATCCCCTGGACCTGATGGCCTACATCCTAGGGTTTTGAAAGAGGTGACTATAGAGATAGTGGATGCATTGGTTGTCATTTTCCAAAATTCCATAGATTTAGGAACGGTTCCCACAGATTGGAAGGTAGCAAATGTAACCCCACTATTTAAGAAAGGAGGGCGAAAGAAAACGGGGAATTACAGCCCAGTTAGCCTGACATCAGTAGTAGGGAAAATGCTAGAATCTATTATTAAGGACGTGGTAACAGGGCACTTAGAAAATAATAGAATTGGGCAGAGTCAACACGGATTTATGAAAGGGAAATCATGTTTAACAAATCTATTGGAGTTTTTTTGAAGTTGTAACTAGCAGAATAGATAAGGGGGAACCAGTGGATGTGGTGTATTTGGATTTTCAGAAGGCATTCGATGAGGTGCCGCACAAGAGGTTATTATACAAAATTAGGGCTCATGGGATTGGGGGTAATACACTAGCATGGATTGAGGATTGGTTAATGGACAGAAAACAGTAGGAATAAACAGGTCATTTTCAGGTTGACAGGCTGTAACTAGTGGGGTACCACAAGGATCAGTGCTTGGGCCTCAGCGATTTACAATCTGCATCAATGATTTGGATGAGGGGACCAAATGTAATATATCCATATAATAGCAAAATACTGCGGATGCTAGAAATCTGAAATAACAGAAAATGCTGGAAATACTCAGCAGGCCAGGCAGCATCCGTGGAGAGAGAAACAGAGTTAACGTTTCAGGTCTGGGACCCTTCATCAGAACTGGAAAAAGCTGGAGATGTAACCGATATTAAGCAGGTGCAGAGACAGGGGGGGTTTTAGGAGGGGAGGAAGGAATTGAAAGAACATACTGTGCTTATGTAAGAGGCAGGAAAGATAAAATGTTGCATTAAACTCACATTAAACAACTTCTCCTCTGACTCCAGGCACTTCCTCCAAATTAAAGGTGTTGCTATGGGAACCCGCATGGGCCCCAGCTATGCCTGCCTGCCTGCCTGCCTGTTCATGGGATATGTGGAACATTCTTTGTTCCAGTCCTACTCAGGTCCCCTCCCTCACCTCTTTTTCCGGTAAATCGATGACTGTATCGGTGCCGTTTCCTGCTCTCGACCTGAACTAGATAAGTTCATTCACTTTACTTCCAATTTCCACCCTTCCCTCACCTTCACATGGTCCATCTCCGACTCTTCCCTTCCTTGACTTCTCCGTCTCCATTTCTGGCGATCGGCTTTCGACAAACATCCACTACAAGCCCACTGACTCCCACAGCTACCTGGACTACACTTCCTCCCACCCCGCTTCCTGTAAGGACTCTATTCCATTCTCCCAGTTTCTCCGTCTCCGCCGCGTCTGTTCTGACGATGCCACCTTCCATACCAGTGCTGCCGACATGTCTTCCTTTTTCCTCAACCGAGGATTCCACTCTACTGTGGTTGACACGGCTCTTGACCGTTTCCGTTCCATTTCCCGCACTTCTGCTCTCACCCCTTCCCCTCCCTCCCAGAACCACGATAGGGTTCCCCTTGTCCTCACCTTTCATCCCACCAGCCTCCACATTCAACGGATAATCCTCCGCCATCTCCAACGTGATCCCACCACCAAACACATCTTCCCCTCATCTTTCAGCATTCCGAAGGGACCGCTCCCTCCGCGACAGCCTGGTCCACTCCTCAATCACCCCCAACAGCCCTTCCCCTTCGCCTGGCACCTTCCCGTGCAAGCGCAGGAGATGCAACACCTGCCCTTTTACCTCCTCCCTTCCCACTGTCCAGGGCCCCAAACACCCCTTCCAGGTGAAACAGCGATTTACTTGTACTTCTTGCAATATAATATACTGTATTCGCTGCTCACGATGCGGTCTCCTCTACATTGGGGAGACCAAACGCAGATTGGGTGACCACTTTGCGGAACACCTCCGTTCAGTCCGTAAGGGTGACCCTGAGCTTCCGGTCGCCTGTCACTTTAATTCTCCGCTTCACTCACACTCTGATCTCTCTGTCCTCGGCCTATTACATTGTTCCAATGAAGCTCAAGGAACAGCACCTCACTTTCGATTAGGCACTTCACAGCCTTCCGGGCTCAACATCGAGTTCAACAATTTCAGACAATAATCCCTGCCCCCATTTTTCATGCTGTATGATTTTGCCATTCCCATTTGCAACATTTTATCTTTCCTGCCTCTTACATAAGCACAGTATGTTCTTTCAATTCCTTCCTCCCCTCCTAAAACCCCCCCTGTCTCTGCACCTGCTTAATATCGGTTACATCTCCAGCTTTTTCCAGTTTTGATGAAGGGTCCCAGACCTGAAACGTTAACTCTGTTTCTCTCTCCACGGATGCTGCCTGGCCTGCTGAGTGTTTCCAGCATTTTCTGTTGTTATTTGTAATATATCCATGTTTGCTGATGATACAAAGCTGGGTGGGAACCTAAGTTGTGAGGAGGATGCAAGGAGGCTTCAAGGGATATAAACAGGCTAAGTGAGTGGGCGAGAACATGGCAAATGGAATATAATGTGGAGAAATGTGAAGTTATCCACTTTGGTAAGAAAAAGAAAAAAGCAGAGTATTTTTTAAATGGCGAGAGATTGGGAAATGTTGGTGTTCAGAGGGACCTGGGTGTCCTTGTACACAAATCACTGAAAGTTAACATGCAGTTGCAGCAAGCAATTAGGAAATCAAATGGTATGTTGACCTTTATTACAAGAGGATTTGAGTACAAGAGTAAAGACGTCTTACTGCAATCATATAGGGCCCTGGTGAGACCACACCTGGAGTATTGTGTACAGTTTTGGTCTCCTTACCTAAGGAAGGATATACTTGCCATAGAGAGAGAGTGCAACAAAGGCTCACCAGACTGGTTCCTAGGATGGGGGGATTGTCCTACGAGGACAGATTGAGTAGACTAGGCCTATATTCTCCAGAGTTTAGAAGAGTGAGAGGTGATCTCATTGAAACATAAAATTCTTACAGGGCTCGACAGGGTAGATGCAGGGAGGATGTTTCCCCTGGCTGGGGAGTCTCGAACCAGGGGTCACAGACTCAGAACAAGGGGTCGGTCATTTAGGACTGAGATGAGGAGAAATTTCTTCACTGAGGGCGGTGAATCTTTGGAATTCTCTACCCCAGAGGGCTGTGGAGGCTCAGTCATTGAGTATATTCAAGACAGAGATCGATAGATTTTTGATAGGGATATGGGAATAGTGCAGGAAAGTGGAGATGAGGTAGAATGGCCTAATCCTGCTCCTATTTCTTATGTTCTTAGGTCAACTTTAACATTCTACTGCTCCTTCAAGTGGAATCAGCTAATTCAGCTAAGATCAAGGTCAAATCTGGGACCTTCCAAGTCTATATGACTCAGTTGCACACAACTTGAGCGAGCTGAGCCATGAGGGAACTGGAATTCCTACTCTTCTCGGAGTTTTTCCAGTCTTCCTCATCGCCCCTCTGGTCCAACTCTTCTTAGATACAGAGAGAGTTAAGCAATTGTTTTTAACTGGGAATACTTAGTGCTCTTTTAAAAGAAAGATTGAAGGCAACATATGGTTCTATTTTCTGACTTGATCTAGGAACATAGGTGCAGGAGTAGACCATTTAGCCCCTCGTGCCTGTTCCGCCATTCAACGAGATCATGGCTGATCTGTGACCTAACTCCATATACCCGCCTTTGTCCCAAATTCCTCAATACCTTCGGCTAACAAAAATCTAATCAATCTCGGATTTAAAATTAAGGATTGACCTAGCATCAATTGCCATATGCAGAAGAGAGTTCCAAACATCTACCACCCTTTGCGTGTGTATTCTAACTTCACTCCTGAAAGGCCTGGCTCTAATTTTTAGCCTATGCCCCCTAGTCCTAGACTCCCCAACCAGCGGATAACACCACTTCAGTACTGTGTATATTTGTTTGTAGGATTTCACTCTATTCATTTAGATGTGGAAAATGATGCCGCCACTAAAAATAGCAATTCCAGAAAAATCCATTGATTGAAGGGGAAAGAATTCAGCCAAGCACTCATTCCTGAGGTAGTTCTATCTGCATTTTACAGTAAAACTTCCATCTTTGATGATGACCTAGCATTTGTATCAAGAAAGACACGTTCTTATTCACAAGGCTGATACCTGGGATGGCAGGAATGACATATGAGGAGAGATTGGGTTGATTGGGCTTATACTCGCTGGAGTATAGAAGAATGAGAGGGGATCTCATCGAAACATAAAATTCTGACAGGTCTGGACAATTAGATGCAGGAAGAATGTTCCCGATGGTCGGAGAGTCCAGAACCAGGGGTCATAATCTAAGGATAAGGGGTAAGCCATTTAGGACAGAAATGAGGAAAAATGTCTTCACCCAGAGTGTGGTGAACCTGTGGAATTCTCTACCACAGAAGGTAGTTGAGGCCAAGTCATTAAATATATTCAAGAATGGTTTGAATGGAGATGAGGGGTATACCGGGGGAACGACTAGGGTGAGAGAGACAGAGAGTATTTTTTTAATGGGAACAAGGGCATCAAAGATGGTGGAGAGGGTGTGATTTAGCAGATCTTTGGCTGTAGAAATGTCATGATGAATTGTGGGCCAAAGGCTAGATAGTTGGGAATTTGAAAATAGTGGTAAGTGACTTGAGTGAGAGTTTTTTCCAGGGGCGGACACAGAAAGAAGTGGGGTTGGGTGAATGGAGAGCAATACATGGAAATGATCACAAATTGTCTTATCAGTGATAGTCACAATGGGAGTAGCGAGACCACGCAAGATGGCAAGATCGAGGGGGTGGCTATGAATATGGGTAGGACAGTTTATATGGAGAGATTTAGAAAGGAAAGGAAGTCAGTGAACTCAGAAAAGAGAGCAACAAGAGTCGAGATGGAGGTTGAAATTACAGAGGATGAGAAGTCGTTCAGTGCAGAGGCTGAGGGAGGAAAGCAGAGAAAATATGAGAAATTTGGCGTGGTACTTGGGTAGGCAGTACAGAACAAGGATTTTAAAATGAAAGGTGAGAGGGGTGGAACAAGGCGAGATGCTCAAAGGAGAGGTTGCCAGAGGAATAGGGAGACAGACCAAGGTGTGACTTAGAGATAAGGGCTACACCACCACCGCAGCAGTTTGAGCAGGGCAAGTGGTGGAATGTATAGCCAGGCGGGGGAAGTTTCATTAAGGGGAAAAGGTGTCATCACCCATGTCTCTGTCAAGGCCATAATATCAATGTGATCATTCACTAAGCTCATGGATGGCAAGGGCCTTGTTCACAAGTGAATGTACATTCTGGAGGGAGATGAGGAACAGGGCAGTGATAGCCAATCCACTGGCAGAGTCCACAGACTCAGCGCTGGGAGCGAGGAAGGGGGTTGGCAAGATTAGCCCCAGGCAGGCACACTGGGCAGAAAGGTTGGGAAGCAATTGGGGTTGCTGCTCGTTAGGAGGCAGTGACGCGTGCCTCAGTGAGCCCTTCGGAGGATGCCAAGAGAAGCACAGAGGAAAGCTGTAGGATTAGTTAAGGAATCAAGCTTGGGACGGCAGTAGGAGAGTAGGAATGACGATGAGTGCTGAAGGATTGGGGTTTGAGAGGGTAGAGTACCCGAGGGCAGAGCAAAGAAGGCATGATGGTGGGAGGAATAAAGAGAGAAAAGGGGAGAATAGAAGTGATGGTTCGGGTCTAGAGCAGCAGCCAAAACGCACATGTGAAAGAGTGAAAAATAGAAACAGAAATATGACCAATAAGGAAGTTCTGATCATAATTCTTTGTAAATGGAGGGGACTCGTTGGCATAGTAGCCTTTTAACCACAAGTTCAAACCCAACCAAAATAATGTGTTTCCTTGCTGGCTGCAATGTGAATTGAGTAGCAGTCTCAATCCAGTTTTCAATGGGCCTGTGTCAAAATTAGTGATCTCTCTCAGAAGCCACAGTAGGGCTTCTGTGAAAAGAAACTGATGCAGGAGACCATCCTCCGAAGTCATTATCAATCCCTCCCACATGCTGATTTTTTCCCCTCAGCTAGCATAGGTGCATTTAAGATAAGAACAAAAGGACTAGAAGGATATGTTGATGGGGTTAGATGAAGTAAGATGGGAGGAGGCTCATGTGGGGCATAAACACCAGCACAGACGCGCTGGGCCAAATGGCCTGTTTCTGTAAATTCTATGTAACATCGCAACTCCTTTATTCACTTGAATAGTGTAGGGGGATGGGAATCGGGGTGGACTGGCTCCCCCAAGTGTGGAGGATTCTCAAGTAAAAGTGGGGGGAACATCAACAATACATCATCATGGAACCATTTGAAGGAGTACTCGGGAACTCGCCCCATTTCCTATATGGCCAGTCTTCCTTGATAGAGATAGGGATAAAGGGACAATGTTTTCAACTGGTGAGCAGATTTTTTATACGACTGTTATTGCAATCACTAATGTCACTTCAAAATACAAGAAAAAAAGCAAATATTTATATCAAAAATTGTATTAAAATAGCTGTAACTTGGTGTCTAATTATAGTTTTAAGTTTATTTCCAGAAAATATTTAACATCCATTAACAGAACTGTAGGATTATGCAATTTTTCAATTGATTTCAGGCCCTCCTTCCAGTGACACATTGAGCATGGCCCCCAGGCCTCCACAGATATTGCTTTGAAACCGGCAGTTAGGAAATGCACATAAGTGACCCGTGATTTTCTCCTCCTTTCCAACAGTGTGCCTGACAGCTGCTTAGCTCATCCCCATGACTACACAATTGAGATTGTTAACTCATGATACCCTCATCTATGTTTTTGTTACCTCCAGAATCAATTATCCTATGTTCCACCCTCTAAAATTCAACTCATCCAAAACTCTGCTGCCCGAACCCCAATCCCAAGTCCTGCTCACCCATCACTCCCACTGCTTACTGACCTACATTGGCTACTGCTTGGGCAACACCTCAAATTTAAAATTCTCATTCTAGTGTATTCAAATCCCTCAATGTCCTCACCCCTCTCTATCTCCGTAACCTCCTCCAGCTCTACAACCCTCCGAGATCTTTGCATTCCTCCAATTCTGGCATCTTGCGCATGCCCAATTTCCAGCGCTCCACCATTGACGACCGTGCCTTCAGCTGCCTAGGCCTTAAGCCCTGGAATTCCCTCCCTTAAAACCTAACTCTTTGGCAAAGCTTTTGGTAACCTGACCTAATATCTCTATGTGGCTCGGTGTCAAGTTTTCTGATAACGCGCCGTAAAGGACCTTGGGATGCTTTATAATGGTGAAGGTATAAATGCAAGTTGTTGATGTAGAAGATTGTAGCACTACCACGCCATCATACAATATGTTAGTACTCATAGCATCACACTGCTAAGCTATATCAGTTTTAGATTAGCACTGAACCTGGACATTTTTATAACTAATTAAAACATAATAACTTGGGGGATACAAATTGCATGGGAGATTCTTCAGAGATCTGCAGATTTCTCAGATAGTTCAGTGGGTAAACATACTACCTAGTGCATAGATTAAAACATCCCGAGTTCAGTTCCTGCCCTGTACTAAGTTAGCTAAATGCAGTTAAGATGGTAATGACACTGCAATTGGCCTCAACACCTATAGGTAATGGAGAGGAATAGTCAATCCTTGCACATGAAAATATCAGGTGAAGAAATAATCAAGCTCAGTTGCAATATGCTCCTTGAATGAACCCGACATGCACTGCACAAGACCATGTGAAAAATGGCTACTTAAGTTACTATTGGGCTCCTAGTGCCTGTGGAATCATACCTCCCCACATAACACAATTTATTTTAATACATTAACAGAAGCTCACGGTCAGCTCTCTCTGCCATTAAGTTGCTTTCATGAAATTTACTGCTGGACAGGAGCACTATGCATCCTGGAATGTTTGTATTGATTACAATAGGGACATTACTTCATATGCGCCTGGAAGCCAATCCAGTCACCCGATGCTTGGAAGACATGCCAAATGCCTTGGTACACTGCCCTCCTGCACATGCAATCAGTGGTGTTGCTCTGTGATGCACAGGACTCCACATCAAGCCTCCAGAGGTTAAAAACACAAAGCCATGTATTTTTTTCCATTATATGGCAGTACTTACAACAGATTTTCCTTCTTCATGAACAAATTCTTCTTTCAGAAATCAAAGCTATTGAAAACTATTTGCTATTTTTATTTTGAATATTTTATCATAGGAGAATGAGAGAACTTTCTTCAAAGTGTTGCTGAATTATACAATACAAAAGGAGCTCAATTAACAGTTAAAATAGCATTGCTCAAGCTCCCATAGTTAACAAATGCATCTTTCTCTAACCCTTTTCAAGGAAGTATGGACAATGATGTCATCAACACAATCTTCACATTTTTTTTTTAACAGGAATAGACACCAAAGAGAGTTAAAATACTTTTATTTTTAAAATTTGTTCCACCAATGTCCAAAAAGATGTTTGCTTCTGCACCATTTCAAGATTTTTCTGCATAACATAAGAACATAAGAAGTAGGAGCAGGAGTAGGCCATACGACCCTTCGGGCCTGCTCCGCCATTCAATAGGATCATGGCTGATCCGAACCTAGACTCAAGTCCACTTCCCTGCCCGCTCCCCATAACCCTTAATTCCCTTATCAGCTAGGAAACTGTCTATCTCCGTTTTAAATGTATTTAATGTTGTAGCTTCCACAGCTCTCTGAGGTATTGAATCACTGAAGACCCAAATTGTGGGCAGAAACTAAAATAAAAACACCTAAAGTTTCCACAGAAACCACACAGTTCCATTCCAAGACTATATATCCCATATGGTGTTCAGATACAAGGGGTATACAGGAATCTAGGAATAGATGTAAACTACCTCAAGTGACCAATAATATTGCCAGGATTTTCCTAACAATTCAGGGCTCGATATTAAATTTTTAAAACGTAGGCCCAGTTGGCATTACCAAACACCAATTGGTACACTCAAATGCAAGAAAATAATAGTCACCTGTTGACACTAATTTTCAGTAAACTTTAATAATTGCATAAATTCAGACTGGAAATGTGTCAACAGTCCTATCTTTATCGTCTGTTGCCATATTAGTTTGTTCTTTTGTTTTCTTCAACACAGCTTAAATAAAAACCAGGCAGCCAGATTGAATTGTGTTACTTTGGGGCTCTCATGTGGAATCACATTTAAATTACTCAAGTGGTTTTACAAATCACTTACTAGGATGCTGACATTTTCCCCCAACACAATTTGCGTTGATCAACTTATACTCACCCAGATGGCACTCAAGATTAGCACAAAGCACTTGGCGTAGTTACATACATGCTGCAAAACCCCATAGCATGTACACATATATGACAACATCCACAGTAGCTTGGCTCAATGCATACATGTGCACATTAACAGACCTACTTCTACGTGTGGCAAGATTGCACCTACAGCCAATGCCACAAATGTGCGGCTAGACCCGGGCGGGCGCAGGGGGCCAACCCGGCCCCACACACACACACACACACACAGGTGGGCACATGGCGGTCAGACCACCTGTAGTAAAATAATAGGACAGCAACAACCCACCTCCAGCCCCCAACCAAAGAAATAAATAAAACAATACTGAAACTCACCAGGTCCGGGAGTCCGGGGCAGGACGGAGCAGTGCCAGGAACAAGGGGCGGGTCCGGAGGGCGGGGAGGGAGGGCGCAAGCAATGGGGCCTGCGGGTGCCCCCGGGGATCGAGGAGCCGGTTAAGAGGGGGAGGAAAAAAGGGGGGAGGAGGGGAGGGGGGGGGAAGGGGGGAAAAAAAGTAGGTCGGTGGGAACAATAGCCTGCGTCCCTTTGGGCAACGATGGCTGGACCGAGGAAGACCCGAGGAGGAAGGTGGAGGTAACAGGAGTGGGGGGAACCAGGGGTAAAGGAGGGTGGGGGGTCGAGGGGTAAATAGGAAAGGTTTTCCAAGGGAGAGCCGCTGCCCGCCTGTCGCTATGCGCACACACTAGGCGCCAGACGCATTCACCGCCGCGCCGGACTGACAGCTCCCCAGCGCGAGCTCAACCGCCGCCGCGCCGCCCCAACCGCCAGCCCTCGGCCAATCACAGCCGCCGAGCCCGCTCCGCCGTGCGCCAATCACCGACGTCACACCCGGCCGCCCGACCAATCGCCAACCACCGCTCTCCCGAGCCCGACCCGTCTGCCAACCAAACGCGCCGCCGTGCGCAGCCGCAAGACGCCGGCTGCAGTCAGGCACAGGACCACCGCGGTGGGAGTCGGGGGGAGGGCACGCCAAACAGGCAGGCCGAAGGTTTTTGGGGGATTTGACGGCGGTCCAATCGCAATCAAGGTAATTTTGAACTCTCATTGGGCCAAAAGCACATCACGAGACCCGGTATAGCACCACCCACCCCGGCCAACCATGCTCATCCAATCAGAAGCCAGTGTAGGAGCACGCGGCTCAAGGAGCATGGGTCACGGGCTCACAGAGGGCCAATGAGAAGGCGAGATGCGGAAGGTGCAATCGCCACAATTCAGTTTAAGGATGTTTGCAATTCTGATGCAAATCGCTCTCAATATTTACACATTTTTATTGCATTCAAATGCATTGCCACTTTTTGCAAGTGGTAAACCGGAGAGAAGGCTCCAGTTTTGACGTTTGTTTTATTAATAAAATTAGTGTTTTAAAAACACTTTGTATCTTGAAAGATAGACTTGTAATTATTTGGCGCCTTTCACGTCCTCATGGTCTCCCAAGTTAACAGCCATCTAATTATTTTTCAAACATAGGAACAGGAGTAGGCCATTCAGCCTGTTCTACCATTCTATTAGATCTGTATCTTAACTCCATTTACCCACCTTTGCTCCATTTCCCTTGATAACCCTCACCCAACAAAAATCCATGAATCTCAGTCTAAGAAAATTCAACTTGGTTCAGCATCCACAGCCTTTTGGGGGAGAGTTCCAGATTAAAACAAGAATGTTATGCCTCCTTGATCTGGGTTCCCCTACCAAGAAAATAGTTTCTCTGCACCTATGCTATCAAATACTTTTATCAGTTTAAGTACTTAGATTAAATCACCTGTTAACCTTCTAAACTCAGGGGATTACAAGACAAATTTATGCAACTTGTCCTTGTAATTTAATCCATTAATCCCAGTATAATTCTGGTGAATCTGCATTGTACCCACTCCAAGGCCAATGTATCTTTCCTGAGGTGCTGAACACAGTACTTCAGATGGGGTCTGACCAAGGCTCTGTACGACTAGCATCATTTCCTCACTTTTGTATTCCAGCTCCCTTGATTACTTTTTGTACCTATGCAGTAGCTTTTAGTGATTTGTGTACATGGACACATAAATCCCTTTGTTCCCCACAGCTCTTAGCCTGTCCCCATTGCAAAAATATTCCGATTTGTCTTTCTCGGATGACTTCACACTTCCCCACATTGAACGCCAGCAGCCATAGTTTTGCCCACTCACTTAGTCTGTCTATGTCCCTTTGTAACTTCCTGCTCACAGCGACACAATTTACTGTGCTTCCTAACTTAGCATCATCTGCAAACTTGGATATACAACTCTCTATTCCTTCATCCAAATCATTAATATATATATGGTGAAAAGCTGGAACAATGGCACAGATTCCTAGAGAACAACACTTGTCACATCCCGCCAATCAGAGAGCTGGCATGCAACTATAACAGCTCTAAGGATAAGGGGTAAGCCACTAAGGATAAGGGGTAAGCCATTTCGGACAGAAATGAGGAAGAATTTCTTCACCCAGAGAGTGGTGAACCTGTGGAATTCTCTACCACAGAAGGTAGTTGAGGCCAAGTCATTAAATATATTCAAGAATGAGTTAGATATATTTCTTAAAGCTAAAGGTATCAAGGGATATGGGGAGAAGGCAGGTACAGGGTACTGAGTTTGGATGATCAGCCATGATCTCATTGAATGGCGGAGCAGGCTCGAGGGGCCGAATGGCCTACTCCTGCTCCTATCTTCTATGTTTCTATGTTATGTCTATGATCCCTTTATCACTATTCTCTGTCTTCTACCTCTCAACCAATTACCAACCCATGTCACAAGGTTACCTCCAATTCCGTGTGCTTTCATTTTTGATAATCTCTTGTATGGAACCTAATCAAATGCCTTCTGGAAATCCATATAGACATCATGGTCACTGTTGTTTTGTCGGCAAACACAGCCAATGTGTGCACAGAAAAGAGATGACTGACCGCTTAATCTGTTTCGTTGGTGTTGGCCTAAGGGGAGAATGTAGAGCAGTGGGATTGGTTTTGGCTAAAGAGATGACTGCACACATTTCATGCAAGAACCTCATTAAAGAAAGAAATAAAGACTTGCATTTATATAGCGCCTTTCACGACTTCAGGATGTCCAAAAGCACTTGACAGCCAATGAAGTACTTTTGAAGTGCAGTCACTGTTGTAATGTAGAGAAACAGGGCAGCTAATTTGCGCACAGCAAGGTCCCACAAACAACAATGAGATAAATGACCAGATCATGTTTTTTTTCAAATAATGATGGTTAAGGGATAATTATTGGTCAAGACATCAGGAGAAGTCCCTGCTGTTCTTCAAATAGAGCCAGGATCTTTTATATCCACATGAGAGGGTAGACGGGGCCTCGGTTTATCGTCTCATCCGAAAGACGGCAACTCCCACAGTGCAGCACTCCCCCAGTACTGCACTGGGAGTGTCAGCCTAGAATTTGTCCTCAACTCTCGAGTGTGGGGCTTGACTAGGGTTACCAACCCTCCAGGATTGTCCTGGAGTCTCCAGGAATTAAGGATGAATCTTCTGGACATGACTGTGAGCAACCCGGGAGAAAAACATCGGCCTATCCCAAAAAGCTATTTTTCATTTTTTTTGAACAATTTTGTTTTTTAATCGGGAGGGGTTAGGCTGTTTGATTGGGTGGAGCGGCTGGAGGCAGAAGGTCATGTGATGAAATCCCCAGGAATACGTCCAATCAGAGTTGCCGACCTAAGGATTGACCCCCCCTCCCCATGACCATCGGACTCAGAGGTAAGAGTACAGCCACTGAACCAAGGCTGGCATGCAACTATAACAGCTCTTTGCATTTTACTGCATCTATTGTGTGTTGAAAGACATTGTGACCAGAAGTAGGGGAATAGAACCCATTGTGATGCAAATACATAAAAGCCCAAAGTCTCAGGACCGAAGGGTATAGGGTTTTAAATAAATGAAGACTAATACTCAAGGTCCAGAAGCAAGACTGAAATTAAAACAATATTGTTAACCACAACACATGTTATTAACATCCAACTGCAGTGAAAACCTTGTTGAATCGATCTTAGAGTGCACTAATATGGAGATGGTAGCTCCTAATCAGTCATTCAACAAAATGTATAGCTTTCAACACCTTCTCACTTACTTTCCAAAACTAAATGCAGCAGAAAAACTCCGTGATTTTGCTAAATAATAAATACAATTTTCTACACCATTATTGTTGGGTCACAAAACAGATAGTAAGAGCTACAAAAAGGGAGTATGAAAAGAAACTTGCAAGGGATATCAAAATCAATACAAAGAATTTTTACAATTACATTAGGAAAAAGAGGGTAGTCAGGAGCAATGTTGGCCCCTTAAAAGTGAAAGCAGTGATATTGTCAATGATAAGGAAATGGCGGATAAGTTGAATAATTACTTTGCATCACTATTTACAGTAGAAGAAGAGGATAGCATGCCGGAAATCCCAAGGAAACGAATACTGAATCAGGGACAGGGACTCAATAAAATTATGATGCGGAGATGCCGGTGTTGGACTGGGGTGGACAAAAATGAGAAGTCGCACAACACCAGGTTATAGTCCAACAGTTTTATTTGAAATTACAAGCTTTCGGAGCTCTGCTCCTTCTTCAGGTACCTTTACCTGAAGAAGGAGCAGAGCTCCGAAAGCTCGTAATTTCAAATAAAACTGTTGGACTATAACCTGGTGTTGTGCGACTTCTCATTTCAATAAAATTAACGTAAGTAAAATATTGACAGATTAAATGAATGGGCAAAACTGTGGCAAATGGATTTCAATGTAGGCAAATGCGAGGTCATCCACTTTGGACCTAAAAAGATAGAACAGGGTACTTTCTAAATGGTGAAAAGCTTAAAACAGTGGAGGTCCAAAGAGACTTGGGGCTCCAGGTACATAGATCATTAAAATGTCATGAACAGGTACAGAAAATAATCAAAAAGGCTAATGGAATGCTGACTTTTATATCTAGAGGACTAGAATACAAGGGGGTAGAATTTATGTTGCAGCTATACAAAACCCTGGTTAGATCACACCTGGAGTACTGTGAGCAGTTCTGGGCACCACACCTTAGGAAGGATATATTGGGAGTGCAGCGTAGGTTTACCAGAATGATACCCGGATTTCAAGGGTTAAGTTACAAGGGGAGATTACACAAATTAGGGTTGTATTCTCTAGAATGTAGAAGGTTAAGCAGTGATCTGATCGAAGTTTTCAAGATATTAAGGGGAACAGATAGGGTCGATAGAGAGAAATTATTTCCACTGGTTGGGGATTCTAGAACTAGGGGGCATAGTCTAAAAATTAGAGCCAGACCTTTCAGGAGTGAAATTAGGAAACACTTCTACACACAAAGGGTGGTAGAAGTTTGGAACTCTCTTCTGCAAATGGCAATTGATGCGAGATCAATTGTTAATTTTAAATCTGAGATTGATAGCTTTTTGTTAACCAAAGGTATTAAGGGATATGGGCCAAAGGCGGGTATATGGAGTTAGGTCGCAGATCAGCCATGATCTCACTGAATGGCGGAACAGGCTCGAGGGGCTGAATGGCCTCCTCCTGTATAATGTGGATAAATGCGAGGTTATCCACTTTGGTGGCAAAAACAGGAAAGCAAATTATTATCTGAACGGCAATAGATTGGGAAAAGGGGAAGTGCAACGAGACCTGGGTGTCCTTGTGCACCAGTCGCTGAAGGTAAGCATGCAGGTGCAGCAGGCGGTTAAGAAGGCAAATGGTATGTTGGCCTTCATAACGAGAGGATTCGAGTACAGGAGCAAGGATGTCTTGCTGCAGTTGTACAGGGCCTTGGTGAGACCACACCTTGAGTACTGTGTGCAGTTTTGGTCGCCTTATCTGAGGAAGGATGTTTTTGCCATGGAGGGAGTGCAGTGAAGATTTACCAGACTGATACCTGGGATGGCAGGAATGACGTATGAAGAGAGATTGGGTCGATTAGGCTTATATTCGCTAGAGTTTAGAAGAATGAAAGGGGATCTCATTGAAACTTATAAAATTCTAACAGGACTAGACAGACTAGATACAGGAAGGCTGTTCCCGATGGTGGGGGAGTCCAGAACCAGGGGTCACAGTCTAAGGATAAGGGGTAAGCCATTTAGGACTGAGATGAGGAGGAATTTCTTCACCCAGAGTGTGGTGAACCTATGGAATTCTCTACCACACAAGGCAGTTGAGGCCAATTCATTAAATATATTCAAGAAGGAGTTAGATATATTTCTTAAGGCTAAGGGGATCAAGGGATATGGGGAGAAAGCAGGGACAGGGTACTGAATTTGGATGATCAGCCATGATCGAATTGAATGGCGGAGCAGGCTCGAGGGGCCGAATGGCCTACTCCTGCTCCTATCTTCTATGTTTCTATGTTCCTATGTTGAGTTTAAATTTAAAAAAGGCCCTCCTAACTCATAGGAGTTTTATATTCCAGTGTCTTTCAAGCTGCGTGTTGAGTGCTCATGAATAATAATGCATCAGTCTTCAATTATGTATAGAGAGAGGAAAGCATGCATGAATATTCCGAGTGCTCGTATCTGCGAGACGACTTTCATGAAGCACTGGTGGTGATGCTGCTGAGGGGGAGGGTTCCCTATGAAGAGCACATTTTCAATGGGTTTTCCTGTATACACAGAACCCCTGTGGTGTCCTGGAGCCCTGACTGGTGCCGGTTTTATATTCACTGCTCAGATAATAAAAAGCACTGTGACGGGCGATCACAGAATTTTATACCCTGGTGCACTCACTGAGAATATTTATTCCAATTCCAATCTGCGCTTTCCTTGAAGCTGTTCGCCCCCTTTAAAGCACAAGTGGCTTCACTGCTTGTTTCAAGCTTTCCAAATGCCATTTGTTGGCAACAATAACTATCTTTAAAAAGCATTTGTATACTGAATAAATATATTGCACTCTACAGTTTGCCCTGTTTTATTCATGGCTGATTGTCTCATGTTCTGCACCTCTCTAAAGGCTTTTTTCAAATAAACAAGAGTTCTTAGTACAAAATGCAGTACGCCTTTAAGAGTAATTGTAGCCTGCAGGGGTGTTTATCCCCAGTGTCCTGGCTCATATTTATCTCTCAATCAATATCACAAAAACAGATTATCTGGTCATTATCACATTGCTGTTTGTGGGAGCTTGCTGTGCGCAAGTTGGGTGCCGTGTTTCCTACATTACAGTAGTGACTACACTTCAGAAAGTACTTCATTGGCTGTAAAGCGCTTTGAGACGTCCGGTGGTCATGAAAGGCGCTATAGAAATGCAAGTCTTTCTTTTTATTTCTTTCTCCTCTCTATGCTAAATTGACTATTAGATCATAACAATTCACGAGCACCCAACACGTGTAGCTCCATAGGCACTGGAACATAAAATTGTATTCCTTGAACCCAAAAACGACGTGAGGAAAAACTTTTTTGTACAGTGAGTGGTTATGATCTGGAATGCACTACCTGAAAGGAGGCAGATTCAATCGTGGCTTTCAAAAGGAAATTGGATAAGTATCTGAAGGGAAAAAATTTGCAGGGCTACGGGGAAAGGGCAGGGGAGTGGGACCAGCTGAAGTGCTCTTGCAGAGAGCTGGCTCGGGCTTCTGTGCTGTGACCATTCTATGATTCCATTTTCCATGGGCAATAACTTACAATAAACTCCATGAGATGACCCACTCACTATTGAAAGTCAGCTTGGCTCAAATGGTAGCACCCTTGCTGATTGCTGGTTCAAGCTCTACACCAGGACTTGATTTCATTCTGCACGGAGGGGTTTCCTGTACAGGCTGCTCCTGCACACTCTCCACTTTGCCATCTTCGTCTGCCGTCCGGACACGCCTTGGCGTGCCATCTTGCCGTCCGGCGGAGGCGGAGGTCCCCAATGGAGGGCTCTCTACGCGGGAGTCCTCCCTTTATCTATTGGGGACTTGGCCTGGAGGGTGTTGCATGGAGCAGTCCCGTGCAATAAAGTTTTAAACAGGTTCACGGACTCCCAGGCCGCCTGCCTTTTCTGCGGCCTGGAGGAGTCCGTGTTCCATGTATATGTAGAATGTGAGAGATTGCAGCCCCTCTTTCATTATTTGAAGGGGCTGCTCCTTGATTTTTGGCTGCACTTCAGTCCCACGCTCCTGATCTTTGGTCACCCGGTGCGGAGGGGAGCGGGCAGATCAGAGGACCTCCTCGTAGGACTGCTGCTGGGCCTGGCCAAAATAGCCATTAACTGGTCCAGGCAGCGGGCGGTCGAGGGGGTTGTTCGGCCCGATTGCCTGCCTCTCTTCTGTGGCCATGTTCGCGCCCGGGTGGCCCTGGAGATGGAGCACGCGGTGTCCGCCGGCACGCTCGAGGCCTTCCGCGACCGGTGGGCACCGCGGGGACTGGAGTGCATCACCACCCCGGCCAATCAAATTTTAATTTAATTTGTTAAGTTTTATTTAATGTTTTATTAAGTTACAGATTATTCATTTAATCACCCAACCAGAAGAGTACACCAGGACTTGAGCACATAAATTGGACCGTCATTCCAGTAAAATGCTGAGGGAGTGCTGTGTTCTTGAAGATGCAAACTTCAGGTGAGACAGAAAATCAGGTGTCAGCTGTGGCTCAGTGGTAGCATCTCGTCTCTCAGCCAGAAGGTTGTTCAAGTTCCACTCCATAGACTTGAGCACAAAATCCAGGCTGACACTCCACTGCAGTACTGAGGGAATGCTGCACTGTCGGAGGCGCCGTCTTTCGGATGAGACGTTAAACCGAGGCTTGTCCTATCCTCTCAGGTGGACGAATAAGATCCCACGGCAATATTTTGAAGAAGAGCAGGGGAGTTGTTCTGGCCAACATTTATCCCTTAACCAGCATCACAAAAACAGATTTTCTGGTCATTATCACACTGCTGTTTGTGGAACCTTGCTGTGTGCATATTAGCTGCCACATTTCCTACATTACAATAGTCAGTACACTCCAAAAGTACTTCATTGGTTGTAAAGCACTTTGGGGGCGTCCTGAGGTTGTGAAATGCGCTGTATAAATGCAAGTCTTTTTCTTTCTAATCTATCTATTCAGGTGGATGTTAAGGATCCCATGCCTCTGTATGCAGAACAGATACCTGTGTTCTGGTCAACATTCCTCCCTTCAACCAATACCACCAAAAACACAAAATGCTGGAAACACTTAACCAGTAAAGGAAGCATCTGTAAAGAAAAGTGAGAAGTCGCACAACACCAGGTTATAGTCCAACAGTTTTATTTGAAATCACAAGCTTTCAGAGCTGCTGCCCCTTCATCAGGTGAAGTGAAGGAATACGAATCGGCAAAGCATATATAGACAGAGAACAATGCCTGTGTAGCGTACAATGTCAGACGACTACATTTAATCTTTCTGACTGCCTTTCATCACACCTCGGCAGAGAAACAATCAGGTCAGCCAGGAAGGCACCACATCAAAGACATAGCAAGATACAACTGAGACAATGAGGTGGGGTCACAGGGGGTCTAATGTGTCAAATGCAGTCTGTATGGAAAACCATAAACTTTAAAATTTTTACTTTTTTTTACTGGAAATCACATCTGTGAACAAGCCAACGACGACTCGAGTCTGGATGACTCTACGTCATGTAGCGTGACATGAACCCAAGATCCCGGTTGAGGCCGTCCTCATGGGTGCGGAACTTGGCTATCAGTTTCTGCTCGATGTGATGAAAGGCAGTCAGAAAGATTAAATGTAGTCGTCTGACATTGTACGCTACACAGGCATTGTTCTCTGTCTATATATGCTTTGCCGATTCGTATTCCTTCACTTCACCTGACGAAGGGGCAGCAGCTCCGAAAGCTTGTGATTTCAAATAAAACTGTTGGACTATAACCTGGTGTTGTGCGACTTCTCACTTTTGTCCACCCCAGTCCAACACCGGCATCTCCGCATCTGTAAAGAAAGGAAGAGTGTTAACATTTCAGTCATAGCCTTTCATGGGAACTAGGAGACATTACAGATACACAGCTTATAAAATTGGGCAGAGTAAGGGAAGGAGGCTGGGCAAAACCACATACACGAGAAAAAGAATAGAGTGAGCTGCAAAGTGATTAGGTGGAGAACAGGAGACGGTTAAATGACTGAAGCGTTAATAGCGTAAGACAAAAGGAGGCACAATGACAGAAATCAAAGAGGTATACCAGAGCTCTTTGTTTAACTATTCATTTGTCTCATTATGCGATGTTGCTGGTGTAGACTGGCTGCTGTATTTGCCTCTGTAACAGTCAGTGCACTTCACAATGAATGAATTGTGTGAAAGTGCTTTGAGATGTGATAGGGCAATATATAAATGGAGATATTATTTCGTTATATATTAAGCATCATGGGAATAACTTCAAGGCTTGTGTATAGCATTGATTTTACCACATGTAACTGTTTTCGCATTGGGCTTTATCTCATATCAAAGCAGTTTCTGATGTGATAAACTTCCCATTCACCCCTCAGCCATGTGCTCGCTGACCTACGTTGATTCCAGCAATGCTTCAAATTTAAAATTCACATCCTTGTGTTAAATCCCTCCATAGTCTCAGCCCTTCCTATCTCTGTAACCCCCTCTGACCTGACAACCCTCCGAGATCTCTGCGCTTTTCGAATTCTGCCCTCTTGTGCATCCCCGATTTCCTTCGCTCCGTCATTGGCGGCCGGACCTTCAGCTTTTTTTTATTCGTTCCTGGAACGTCGGCGTCACTGGCAAGGCCAGCATTGATTGCCCATCCCTACTTGCCCTTGAGAAGATGATGGTGAGCCGCCTTCTTGAACCGCTGCAGTCCATGTGGTGAAGGTAATTTTGCTAGTGCTGTTAGGTAGGGAGTTCCAGGATTTTGACCCAACGACGATGAAGGAACGGCGATATATTTCTAAGTCAGGATGGTGTGTGACTTGGAGGAACTTGGAGGTGATGGTGTCCCCATGCGCCTGCTGCCCTTGTCCTTCCAGGTGACAGAGGTCGCGAGTTTGGGAGGTGCTGTCGAAGAAGCCTTGGCGAGTTGCTACAGTGCATCTTGTAGATGGTACACACTGCAGGTACAGTGTACCAGTGGTGGAGGGAGTGAATGTTTAAGGTGATGGATGGTGTGCTAATCAAGCAGGCTGCTTTGTCCTGGATGGTGTCGAGTGTTGTTGAGTGTTGTTTGAGCTGCATTCATCCAGGCAAGTGGACAGGATTCCATCACACTTGTGCCTTGTCGATGGTGGAAAGGCTTTGGGGAGTCAGGAGGTGAGACACTCGCTGCAGGATACCCAGCCTCTGACTTGCTCTTGTAGGCAGAGTATTTATGTGGCTGGTCCAGTTAAGTTTCTGGTCAGCTACCTAGGCTCTAAGCTCTGGAATTCGATCACTAAACATCTCCACCTCTTCACCTCCCTCACCTCCTTTAAGACATTCCTTAAAACCTACCTCTTTGATAAAGCTTTTGGTCACCTGTCCTAATATCTCTTTATGTGGATCGCTGTCAATTTTTGTCTGATAACGCTCCTGTGAAGCACCTTGGGATGTTTTGCTACATTAAAGGTGCTGTATAAATGCAAGTTGTTGTTGGGATTCTGATATTTTGTCATCACTCATTTATAGGCTATGAAATACAAGTTTTTTTTTAAAGTCACATCAGCTCCAGTAAATAGGAATATAGATACCACAGGTCAAAGTCCCGTTGATTCGATGAGAAAGTCTAACAGAAGATTAGAAACATAGAAGATAGGAGCAGGAGTAGGCCATTCGGCCCCTCGAGCCTGCTCCGCCATTTAATGAGATCATGGCTGATCATCCAAATTCAGTACCCTGTCCCTGCTTTCTCCCCATATCCCTTGATCCCTTTAGCCTTAAGAAATATATCTAACTCCTTCTTGAATATATTTAATGAATTGGCCTCAACTGCCTTCTGTGGTAGAGAATTCCACAGGTTCACCACTCTCTGGGTGAAGAAATTCCTCCTCATCTCAGTCCTAAATGGCTTACCCCTTATCCTTAGACTCTGACCTCTGGTTCTGGACTCCCCCGTCATCGGGAACAGCCTTCCTGCATCTAGTCTGTCTAGTCCTGTTAGAATTTTATAAGTTTCAATGAGATCCCCTCTCATTCTTCTAAACTCTAGCGAATATAAGCCTAATCGACCCAATCTCTCTTCATACGTCATTCCTGCCATCCCAGGTATCAGTCTGGTAAATCTTCGCTGCACTCCCTCCATGGCAAGAACATCCTTCCTCAGATAAGGCGACCAAAACTGTACACAATACTCAAGGTGTGGTCTCACCAAGGCCTTGTACAACTGCAGCAAGACATCCTTGCTCCTGTACTCGAATCCTCTCGCTATGAAGGCCAACATACCATTTGCCTTCTTAACCGCCTGCTGCACCTGCATGCTTACCTTCAGCGACTGGTGCACAAGGACTCCCAGATCTCGTTGCACTTCCCCTTTTCCCAATCTATTGCCGTTCAGATAATAATCTGTCTTCCTGTTTTTGCCACCAAAGTGGATAACCTCGCATTTATCCACATTATACTGCATCTGCCATGCATCTGCCCAATCACCCAACCTGTCCAAATTCTCTGCATCCTCCTCACAGCACACACGCCCACCCAGCTTTGTGTCGTCTGCAAACTTAGAGATATTACATCTAGTTCCCTCGTCTAGATCATTAATATATATTGTGAATAGCTGGGGTCCTAGCACCGATCCCTGCGGTACCCCACTAGTCACTGCCTGCCACTCGGAAAAAGACCCGTTTATTCCAACTCTTTGCTTCCTGTCTGCCAACCAGTTCTCTATCCAAATCAATACCTTACCCCCAATCCCATGTGCTTTAACTTTGCACGCTAATCTCTCATGCAGGACCTTATCGAAAGCCTTCTGAAAGTCCAAATACACCACATCCACTGGTTCTCCCTTATCTATTCTACCAATTACATCCTCAAAAAATTCCAGTAGATTAGTCAAGCATGATTTACCTTTTGTGAATCCATGTTGACTTTGTCCGATTCTCTCACTGTTTTCCTTTCTGAAAAAACAGAAAAGAAACAAACTGTCATAAATCGCAAGTAACAACTCAGGAAGTACTACTGGGTGGCCAGCTGGGGCGCCGTCCAGGGAGTATAAATACTCAGGCATGGGCCCACCTTGGGCAGAGACAATCTGGAAACAGGAAGCTAGTGACTGCTAACTAGACCTCCATGTTTTGTTACAAGTTGATTAAAGCCTTGCTTTATGTTCAAGTGCGTAGTGAGTCTTTATTACGTCAATTTAATCAACTTGATATCGTCTCCACGCTTTGGGTGATTCGGAACAACCAGCTGCAACTCGAACCACAGAAGGGAACTTGGGAAGAAACTGATCCATCATGGAAAAACTCCTTAGACCCGCTCGTCTCGACCTGGACCCGAATGCACCTGCGGCAGCAAAGGTATGGAAGCATTGGTTTCGTACCTTTAGCAACTTTCTTGAAGAATGTGGGGCGGATGTCCCTAATAAGTTACGAATGCTTATCAACTACGTGTCTCCTCATGTGTATGATTATATTGAGGACTGTATAGACTATGACACTGCTATCGAAATCTTACAGCAGCTATATGTCAAGTCCCCAAATGAAATCTTTGCTCGACACCTACTGGCCACAACTCGGCAGCAGCCTGGGGAATCACTCGATGAATTTCTCCAGAAACTTCGCAGGCTCAGCAAGGATTGTAACCTTAAAGCAGTTTCAGCTGAACAGTATCAAGAGGAACTAATCCGCGATTCCTTTATCAATGGAATCGCGTCCCCTTTTATACGTCAGCGCCTGCTGGAAAATAAAACCCTCAATTTACGGGCTGCTTATGACCAGGCGTGTTCCTTGGACTTGGCCAAGAAAAATGCAGACACTTATCTCCCACCACGTGCACGGGCGGCGGCTATCTCCTTTAATGAGTCTTTCGGTAGGTCTCGGGCGGATGCCCCCACTGATGTTGACTCTACTCTAACAGACGACGACCCTACCCTAGAGGCCTTCGCTGATGACGACCCCGCCCTAGCAGCATCCTGGCAATCAGGAAGAAAGTGTTTCTTTTGCGGAGGGGCGTGCCATCACAGAAAATTTTGCCCGGCTCGTAATGTGACCTGCAATCATTGCAGCAAGAAAGGACACTTTTCCAAGGTATGCCAGTCACGGGCCTTTGCTAACAAGAAAGGCCGCTCCTCTAAAGTATACCGGTCGAGAGCTCCTGTTAGCTTCACAGCTGCTATCTATGGAGCTGCTCCTCCCCCAAGAACTACTGTTAAGGCTACAGTTGCCGAAGGGAAAATTGCCCCTCCTCCCATCACGGCTGTTTTTCCCCAAAGTTTGTCCCATGCAGCCACGAAGGTTTCAGTAAATGGGCACACACTCAGCGCGCTAATCGACTCCTGCAGCTCTGACGGCTTCATTAGTAAGCGGGCTGTCAACAGGTTAAAACTGCACATTTATCCCTCGGACAGGGAGATTGCAATGGCTCTGACGACTCTGACCACCAATTCTTCTGGCTTCTGTCTGGTCAACCTCATCCTCAACGGCCGCACGTATCTCTCCACCCGGCTCGGAGTACTCGCAAACTTATGCAGCAATGTGCTTCTGGGACAGGACTTCCAGAAGCAGCACAAGAAGATCACTTTTGAGTTTGGAGGGTCAAGGCCGGAGCTTACCGTTTCTAAGGTGCCGTTTTGTGCACTCTCGGCGGCCTTACTCGGTGAACCCTCCCTGTTTTCCAATCTTCCCCCCCGCTGTAAACCCATAGCCACCAAATCGCGGCGCTTTAGCCAAGATGATCGAGCGTTTATTGAGGCGGAAATCTCTCGCCTTTTAGTCGACGGTATTATCGAGCCATGTTCATCTCCCTGGCGGGCTCAGGTCGTCATCGTGAGGAATCCCTTAAAACAACACAAAAAACGTCTGTGTATCGATTATTCGCAGACTATTAATCTATATACCGATCTGGATGCCTACCCGCTGCCACGCATAGATGACATGGTCAACAACCTTGCCAAATACAAGGTATTCTCGACCTTCGATTTAAAAAGCGCGTACCATCAGGTGCCACTGCAAGACTCCGACAAGAAGTATACGGCCTTTGAGGCCAATGGTCGGCTTTTCCAGTTTCGCCGCCTTCCATTCGGGGTCACCAATGGGGTGGCCGTCTTCCAATGGGCCATGGATGGCCTAGTCCGGCAAGAGAACTTGACGGATACCTTTCCGTATTTAGACAATATCACTATTGCCGGCCATGATCAAAAGGAGCATGACGCCAATCTTCAGAGATTTTTTGACGTACTCCGCCGTCGCCACTTAACGTTAAACGAATCCAAATCGGTGAAGTCGGTGCCATCGGTGAACATTCTTGGCTACTGGGTGGGCAACGGTGTTATTAAACCGGACCCAGAGCGACTTCGTCCACTTCAGGAGCTCCCTCCCCCGACGAACCTCGGCTCTCTTCGTCGGGCACTTGGCATGTTTGCTTATTACGCAAAATGGATACCACACTTCTCCGATAAAATACAGCCCCTGCTCCATGCGAAGTCTTTTCCATTGGAAGCTACAGCTATTTCTGCCTTCAACCTCCTCAAACGACAGCTGGAGAAAGCCACGCTTCGCTCCATTGACGAAAATCTTCCTTTTGTGGTCGAATGCGATGCATCGGAGGTGGCGATCTCCGCTACCTTGAATCAAGGTGGCCGACCCGTGGCATTCCTATCCAGAACCTTGCAGGGTAGCGAGCTCCATTACCCCCCTGTCGAGAAGGAGGCTACGGCCATCATCGAGGCTGTACGCCAATGGGGTCATTTTCTTGCTCGGCGTCATTTTACGCTTATAACTGACCAGCGCTCTGTGGCCTTCATGTTGGATAACCGGAGGCGCACGAAAATCAAAAATAATAAAATTCAACTCTGGAGGATGGAGCTGGCTGCCTTTGGATATACTATCTGTTACCGACCCGGCAAACAGAACGTGGCCCCAGATACCTTCACACGGGCATTTTGCTCCTCAATGTCAACGTCGACTCTGGCGGATTTGCATATGGACTTATGCCATCCTGGTGTGACCCGCATGTTGCACTTTGTGCGCTCCAAAAATCTGCCATTTTCAACCGAGGACGTAAAGAAAACATGCTCCTCCTGTAGGATTTGTGCAGAATTGAAACCACAATTCTTTCGCCCATCAGATGGCTTACTCATACATGCAATGCAGCCTATGCAGAGGCTCAGCATAGACTTTAAAGGGCCATTGCCTTCGTCGACAAGGAACACCTACCTACTTACGATGGTGGACGAGTATTCACGCTTTCCCTTCGCCTTCCCCTGCCCTAATATGCTTACCTCTACGGTAATTAAATGCCTCGATCAGGTCTTTTCCCTTTGCGGGACGGCCAATTTTATCCACACTGATCGGGGTCCCTCCTTTATGTCGAGTGAACTTAAAAGTTATCTCTCCCAACGGGGAATCGCCTCAAGTAAGACGACACCATATCACCCAATCGGTAACGGACAGGTTGAACGATACAATGCCATCATCTGGAACGCTGTCCGTCTGGCACTAAGGTCACGCAACCTGCCGGACCAGCAGTGGGAAACGGTGCTCCCCGACGCGTTACACTCTATCAGGTCTCTTCTCTCCACATCTACTAATGTCACGCCTCATGAGCGATTCTTCAAATTCCGGCGTCGCTCTACACATGGGACGTCTCTACCGTCATGGTTGGTGGCTCCAGGCCCGGTACTACTCCGGAGGTTCGTCCGGTCTGCCAAAAACGACCCTCTTGTTGACGAGGTGGAGTTAACGGAGGTAAACCCCACGTATGCGCACGTACGGTACCCTGATGGCCGGGAGACCACCGTCTCGCTCCGAGATCTGGCTCCCTGCCCAACCGGTCACACGGGCCCGAATGATGAAGGATCCCCCGACAATGATATCAACACTCCGCACCCCTATGAAAATGACGCCCTGCCTGGGACATCGGGGGATCTGCCGGCAACGCTACCGGATCAACTCAGGGAGCTGGACGCTCCCCATAGGATGGCCACCCGAAACCAGGACGCCGGACAATCTCCAGCCACGACCCGGGATGAGGCCAGCTCAGCACCTGTGGGGACCCGCACCCGGAGTCATGATATTCCCAGTCCTCCACAGGATGATCAAGATGACGCGGACTCTACTGACTTACCGGTACGGGCCAAGCGACCCAGGGACCAGGACACGGTCCGGGGAGATGTGCCTTCCAGTCACAAGCAGAGAGCTAAACGTCTGCGGCTATTTCTGGTCCGCCTAGTCCGTTAAAGGAAGACTGGACTTCCAAACCTTTTAGGGAGGAAGAATGTCATAAATCGCAAGTAACAACTCAGGAAGTACTACTGGGTGGCCAGCTGGGGCGCCGTCCAGGGAGTATAAATACTCAGGCATGGGCCCACCTTGGGCAGAGACAATCTGGAAACAGGAAGCTTGTGACTGCTAACTAGACCTCCATGTTTTGTTACAAGTTGATTAAAGCCTTGCTTTATGTTCAAGTGCGTAGTGAGTCTTTATTACGTCACAAACTGACCAACAAATTTCAATGTTAAAAGGATTGTAACTTGATTTTTACTTTAGCTGTGAGGTTTTCCAGATAACTGGAAAGTGCCTGGCAACAAACCCAGAAACAAAATTAAGATGCATGTTCCAGATTCATGGAATGAGGAAGATCCATCCAACACATGGCCTCTCAAAGGGACAAAGCTCCCTGTAATTTATTTCCCGCTCTGTTGACAATTGCAGCTATTGTATGGAATGAGAGGCATTGGTGTATGTTTTTTAAAATTTGTTTTTATGGAATGTGGGCGTCGCTGGCAAGGCCAGCATTTATTGCCCATCCCTAATTGCCCTTGAGAAGGTGGTGGTGAGCCGCCTTCTTGAACTGCTGCAGTCCGTGTGGTGAAGGTGCTCCCACAGTGCTGTTAGGGAGGGAGTTCCAGGATTTTGACCAAGCGACGATGAAGGATCGGCGATATACTTCTAAGTCAGGATGGTGTGTGACTTGGAGGGGAACTTGGAGGTGGTGGTGTTCCCATGCACCTGCTGCCCTTGTCCTTCTAGGTGGAAGAGGACATGGGTTTGGGAGGTGCTGCCGAAGAAGCCTTGGCGAGTTGCTGCAATGCATCTTGTAGATGGTACACACTGCAGCCACGGTACGCCGGTGGTGGAGGGAGTGAATGTTTAAGGTGGTGGATGGGGTGCCAATCAAGCGGGCTGCTTTGTCCTGGATGGTGTCGAGCTTCTTGAGTGTTGTTGGAGCTTCACTCATCCAGGCAAGTGGAGAGTATTCCATTACACTCCTTGCTTGTGCCTTGTAGATGGTGGAAAGGCTTTGGGGAGTCAGGAGGTGAGACACTTGCCGCAGAATACCTAGCCTCTGACCTGCTCTTGTTGCCACAGTATCTTTGTGGCTGGTCCAGTTAAGTTTCTGGTCAATGGTGACCCCCCAGGATGTTGATGGTGGAGGATTCGTCAATGGTAATGCCATTGAATGTCATGGGGCGGTGGTTAGATTCTCGCTTGTTGGAGATAGTCATTGCCTGGCACTTTTGTGGCGCGAATGTTACCTGCCACTTATCAGCCCAAGCCTGAACATCGTCCAGGTCTTGTTGCATGCGGGCGTGGACTGCTTCATTATCTGAGGAGTTGTGAATGGCGCTGAACACTGTGCAATCATCAGCAAACATCCCCATTTCTGACCTTATGTTGGAGGGAAGGTCATTGATGAAGCTGCTGAAGATGGTTGGGCCTAGGACACTGCCCTGAGGAACTCCTGCAGCAATGTCCTGGGGCTGTGATGATTGACTTTCAACCACCACAACCATCCTCCTTTGTGCTAGGTATGACTCCAGCCAGTGGAGAGTATTCCCCCCCGATTCCCATTGACTTCAGTTTTACTAGGGCTCCTTGATGCCACACTCGGTCAAATGCTGCCTTGATGTCAAGGGCAGGCACTCTCACCTTACCTCTGGAATTCAGCTCATTTGTCTATGTTTAGACCAAGGCTGTAATGAGGTCGGGAGCTGAGTGGTCTTGGCGGAACCCAAACTGGGCATCAGTGAGCAGGTTATTGGTGAGTGAGTGCCGCTTGATAGCACTGTTGATGACACCTTCCATCACTTTGCTGATGATTGAGAGTAGAGTGATGGGGTGGTAATTTGCCGGATTGGATTTGTCCTGCTTTTTGTGCACAGGACATACCTGGGCAGTTTTCCACATTGTCGGATAGATGCCAGTGTTGTAGCTGTACTGGAACAGCTTGGCTAGAGGCGCAGATAGTTCTGGAGCACAAGTCTTCAGCACGATAGCCGGGATGTTGTCGGGGCCCATAGCCTTTGCTGTATCCAGTGCGCTCAGCCGTTTCTTGATATCACGTGGAGTGAATCAAATTGGCTGAAGACTGGCTTCTGTGATGGTGGGGACCTCGGGAGTAGGCCGATATGGATCATCCACTCGGCACTTCTGGCTGAAGATGGTTGCAAATGCTTCAGCCTTGTCTTTTTCACTCATGTGCTGGGCTCCACCATCATTGAGGATGGGATATTCATGGAGCCTCCTCCTCCACTATTGGCGGCCTTGCCTTCAGCTGCCGAGGCCTTAAGCTCTGGTATTTCCTCAACAACAACAACTTGTATTTATATAGCGCCTTTAATGTAGTAAAACCATCCAAGGTGGTTCACAGGAACGTTATAAAACAAAATTTGACACGTAAGGAAATATTAGGGCAGATGACCAAAAACTTGGTCAAAGAGGTAGGTTTTAAGGAACATCTTAAAGAGGTAGAGAGGCGGAGAGGTTTGGGGAAGGAACGGGACTTGGTGCGAGAAAGAACACGGCAGCAGAGTTTTGGCTGACCTCAAGTTTACAGAGTGTAGAATATGGGAGGCCAGCCAGGAGTGCGTTGGAATTGTCAAGTCTAGTGGTAACAAAGGCATGGATGAGGGTTTCAGCAGCAGATGAGCTGAGGTGGGGCGGAGTTGGGCAATGTTCCGGAGGTGGAATTAGGAGTTCTTAGTGAAGGCACAGATATGTGGTCGGAAGCTCATCTCGGGGTCAAATATGACACCAAGGTTGCAAAGTCTGGTTCAGCCTCAGACAGATGTTAGGGAGAGGGATGGAGTCAGTGGCTAGGGAACGGAGTTTGTGGCTCTTGCCCTCTTCACCAGGAAGAGTCTGTAAAGCATTTTGTCATCATGGGCCATATTGGTGCGTACAGTGGCACCTCCCAGGACCACATATATAAAGTTTAAATACATATTCCCATTAATTGTTGAGTTACAATTTCAGGGGAAGAAAATCAGGAAAAAAATTAGAGGTTTAAAAAAGAGGAAAAGAACATTTCTGCATTGATAACTGAGTCTTTTTCCATTTAACACCTAAAATAACTGTTCCGCTGCTAAGCAACTGTATTCTGCGGTAGGTTGGACTTCCTCGGCCTCGGTGTTGCCTTGGAGCGCGGAAGGGTATCAATAATGCCAACTCTCGTGAATTAATCGCGAGCCACGCGATTTTTAATTCAAATTTAGTCCAACTCGCGATCTCACGATTCAACAGCGAAGTCTTATGCTTTCTTTCTTGGGGAATGATGCAATGACACGGGGGAACACGGTGGCATAGTGGTTAGCACTGGTGCCTCACAGCGCCAGGGACCCGGGTTCGAATCTGACCTCGGGTGACTGTCTGTGTGGAGTTTGCACATTCGCCCCGTGTTTGCGTGGGTTTCCTCCGGGTGCTCCGGTTTCCTCCCACAGTCCAAAAATGTGCGGGTTAGGTTGATTTGGCTATGATAAATTGACCCTTAGTGTTAGGGGGGGGATTAAATATGTGGGCTGATGGGATATGTTAGGGGGAATTAAATACCTGGGGTTACGGGGGTAGGGTGGGATATGTGTACTGTGGGGATTAAAAGTAGGGACAGGGTACTGGATTTGGATGATCAGCCATGATCGTATTGAATGGTGGAGCAGGCTCGACGGGCCGAATGGCCTACTCCTGCTCCTAGATTCTATGTTTCTATGACGTTGGACGGGAGTTTAACAGCACGGCTGCACTCCGACTGGTCAGTGCGCGGCAGCACCGCTCAGCATGTGCCACGGAGATTGGAATGCTCCCCGGGGGCACGCGCACAGGGATTGGAACCTTCGGTAGCGGGTGTTCCATTCCTGCGCCGCGTGCACCCAGCGCTCTCTTCGCGCACACCCCGACTCGTGGCTCGCGTTGTTGGGCACCCGGCCGGAAGCCGCATGTGGTGCGCTGATTTCCCAGAGCACTTCAATTCAAATCATGCAAATGAACGAGCGTGGAGTGCGCTTCAAGGGCTGAAAACATTATCAGGAGTGAGATGATGCGAGTGGGAAGTGCCACTCTTTCAGAGATGAAAGGAGACACTGTGAACGTCGAGAATGTGAATCAAAAATGGTAAAAATACATAACTGTAATAACCGGGAGCTCACCACGTTGGACTCTTTCAGGAACTTATTCTGCAGCTTCGGAGCACGTGGGCTGAAGCGCTCTGGAAATACTGAGCATGCGCAGCAGGTCAGTGAGCATATTACATAGTATTACTTCGTTCATTGGAGACGGCACAGGCAGCTGTTGGTGCTGTGATGGGAATGGTAAACGGCCTATAGAGTAGTAAGTGAGCGGCGGAGCAGGACCGTGGCTGTCACTCCAGGGACAGGCCTGTGTACCGAGCCCACAGCGGCCTGAGCCCAAATATCACCCACTGTCAGACCCCACATCAATATCATTAGCACTGTCACACGCCTCACTGAGTCTTTGACAAACCGGGCATTACAAAGTCTTAATTTTTTGTTTAGAATACAATAATTTTGCGCTTACCTGATACTGAAAAATCACCCACCCGTAACTCAATAGGAGTACCCAAACATAACAGCGTGGTGATAATAGGTAGGATTTTTTAAAAGTATTTTGTAAAGCTTTTTCAGTTGCAGTAATATAGTTTTTGTAAAGAGCTGTGACCTGTTAGAGATTAAATAAAGCCACTAATGAGGTTTATAAAACAACTGTCAATCTATATTGGTTTATGCTTGAACAAAATAGCAACTCATGATTTCTCACCAAATCTCATGATTTTTAAGATTTTGTCTCGGGATTTATGAGGCAGTGGGGTTGGCAATACTGAGAGTTGTTTTTTTGAGGAGAGGGGTGATGACAGCAGATTCAAAGGAGAGGGGGACAGTACCTGAGGAGAGAGAATCGTTAACAATATCAGCTAACATGGGAGCCAGGAAGGGAAGTTGGGTGGTCAGCAGTTTAGTGGGATTAGAGTTGAGGGAGCAGGAAGTGGGTCTCATGGACAAGCTGACCTCGGGGAGGGCATGAGGGGAGATAGGAGAGAAACTAGAGAACGATGCGAGTTCAGGGCTAGGACAGGGGGGAACCTTGGAGTAAGTTTGGCCCGGTAAGCAAGGGGAAGGGAGGGAAGTGACAGAGGCAGCTGAACGGATGGTCTCAATCATAGCGACAAAGAAGTCCATGAGCTCCTCACACTTGTTGTTGGATGTGAGGGTGGAGGAGACAGTTTGCAGTAGAGAAAAGAAGCCGAGAGTTATCTTTGCCTCTCCGCCTCTCTAGCTCTCTCTCCTCCTTTAAGATGTTCCTTCAAACCTACCTCTTTAACTGAGCTTTTGGTCACCTGTCCTAATATCTCCTTATGTGGCTCGGTGTCAAATTTTGTTTGGTAACACTCCTGTGAAATGCCTTGGGATGTTTTACTACGTTAAAGACGCTATATCAATGTAAGTTGTTGTTGATGATGATAAATATTGGCCAGGACACCGGGGCAAACTCCCCTGCTCTTCTTCGAATAGTGCCATGGGATCTTTTACGTCCACCTGAGAGAGCAGACAGGTCCTCAATTTAACGGCCCATCTGAAGCACGACATCTCCGACAGCGCAGCACTCCCTCAGCACTGCACTGAAGTTTCAGCCCTGATTTTGCGCTCTAGTGTCTGAAGTCTTGTCTTGTTTCCACTCATCCTTACTTGTCAGCCTGTTTTAACAGGTTTACAAATCTTTACCCTCCCCCTCCACACTTTAACATACCGTCATCTCTGGCAAATGTTGGTATTCAGACAACGCGAGCTAGTCTCTAAATAGTTTAATACTTTGTTCCGAATCACCTTAACTAGTGGAAACTCCAATTCCCACTTACTTGTGGACCATACTCTTCTTCCCTGTGAACTAAGGATTGGGAGAAATGGTCTTCTGAGTCCTTTTTAATGTTTTTTTTGCGTATTGTAATCTTTAGCCCCCCCCTGCCCATTTGACTAATTTGCTTTTATTATATTTGCATTTGCATTCCATTTCAATGCCACACACAATAAGCAATGGCATAAATGCTCCGAATCAAATTTGTCAATTTGGGAATAAAATACTCGAAGTGCTTCGACACACAGATATATTGCAAAATGTATACAGTGTGTCACCTTACGTTGCTGCAACAGAAAGGAATGTAATTGGGGCTATTACTGGGGCATTCTAGAGAGAGCTTTGATTGTAACTAATCTGTGTTGTACGTGGCCTGGGAGTGCTTGATGCTGACACTAGGTGTAAAGAGGAAAAATATTTGATTCTCCAACACGATCATCTTTCACTTGAATGACAATGAAAGTCACAATGATTTTTCCCTCTCAAATGTTCTGGAAATGTACTTTATTTTATTTTGTTTCACTCTTTGTCTCTCACCCATAGCTTATCCAGTCCAATACTTCCTCCCCTGCCTATCACAGTTCTCACTCTTATATTCTTTGGTACCATTATAAATTTATTAGATGGTCCTGTCTGGAGTCATCATCATCCCCATACAAAGCCAGTGCTTCAAACTTGCTGGAGAGGGTCACGTGCTCCAGGCATTGCTGTTTTAGCCTGTTCCTCTTTGCTTTCCCTAACCTGTGGATAGTCACCACTCCTTCCTCTACCATTGCCGGCTCCCTCTCTCTCAGCAGGGTGACCATTTTCTGAAGACTCTTGCTCCAAAATTCTCACTCCTTCCGTTGTGTGTCAGCTGTGGCTCAACTGTTCGGTAGCACTTTTGCCTTCGAGTCAGAAGGTCGTGGGTTCAAGTCCCACTCCAGAGACTTGAACACAAAATCCAGACTGACACTCCCAGTGCAGTACTGAGGGAGTGCTGCACTGTCGGAGGTGCTGCCTTTTGGATGAAACGTTAAACCGAGGCCCCGTCTGTCCTCTCAGGTGCATGTAAAAGATCCCATGGTGCTATTTGGAGAAGAGCAGGGGAGTTCTCCCAGGTGTCCTGGTGCCAATGTTCATCCCTCAACCAACATCACTAAAAACAGATTATCTGGTTCTTATCACATTGCTGTTTGTGGGACCGTGCTGTGGAAATTGGCTGTCACGTTTCCTACATTACAACAGTGACTACACTTTCAAAAAGTACTCCATTGGCTGTAAAGCACATCCTGAAGTCATGAAAGGCACAATATAAATGCAAGTCTGTCTTCCTTCTTTCCTTCCTTCCTCCCTCCCTCCCTCCCTTCCTTCCTTCCTTTTTCTTCCTTCCTTCATTTCCCTTCCTTCCCTTCTTCCCTCCTTCCTTCCCGATGGTTGGCGTCTGCTTTTGAGGATGAAAAAAGAAACAGACATGAAATAAAATTTGGCCGTGCACCCTAATGTGGTGCCAGCATTTGCTATTTGATGTCCCTTTGAGGACTAAAAGTCTTTGATGCTTAAAAAATAACTTGCTTTAAAATGTGACGCTATGGTATCCAACCCGTCTGGGTTGCTAGGCAGCTGCCCAAGGGAATATAGCTATATTTCTCACACATGAAGCACATTTATTTTTTTGGGGTAGGGGGGAGTGGAGCTCAGTCAGTGTCAATAGGCTGTGATACCTCACTCAAGTGGTCTCTTCTTCAAAGGCAAGTTTTGACAGCGAGGGCAAGTTCATCCACAGGAAAGGGTTTACACCTCCTGACATCCAGACGTGCTAGGAACATAGCAATGGGAGGAGGTCACTCAGCCCTTCTAGCCTGTTCCACCATTCAATTAGATCATGGCTGATCTGTATCTTAACTCCATTTACCTGCCTTGGTTCCCTATTCCTTAATACCCTTGCCTAACAAAACTCTATCAATCTCAGTTTTGAAATTTTCAATTGACCCCCAACCGCAACAGCTTTTTGGGGGAGCGAGTTCCAGATTCTCACTGCCCTTTGTGTGAAGAAGTGCTTCCTGACATCGCCCCTGAACGGCCTGGCTCTAATTTTAAGGTTATGCCCCCTTGTTCTGGACTCCCTCCACCAGAGGAAATAGTTTCTCTCTATCTACCCTATCAAATCCTTTAATCATCTTAAATACCTCAGTTAGATTGCCCCTCAATCTTCTATACACAAGGGAACACAAGGCTAATCTATGAAATCAGCCCTCATAATTTAACCCTTTTAGCCCAGGAATCATTCTGGTGAATCTGCGCTGCACCCTCTCCAAGGCCAACATATCCTTCCTGAGGTGCGGTGCACAGAAGTGAACGTAGTCCTCCAGATGGGGTCTAATAAGAGCTTTAGGTTTACTTTCCATCAGGAGTCACTGGACAGCGATCATGGGGTGGAGGACTTTGATTGGCTTTTTCCCAACCCTAGCCGAGAGGCACTGAGGACAATTGTAGTGTCCTGACACGGCGTCAGCCATAGCTCCATGGTATACAGCTGTACGTCAAGCTCTCTGAGTCAGAAGGTCGTGGGTTCAAGTCCCGCTCCAGAGACTTGAGCACAAAAGCTAGGCTGACACTCCAGTGCAGTACTGAGGGAGTGCTGCACTGTCGGAGGTGCCATCTTTCGGATGAGATGTTAAACCGAGGCCCCGTCTTCCCTCTCAGGTGGACGTAACAGATCCCTTTGCACTATTTTGAAGAAGAACAGGGGAGTTCTCCCCAATGTCCTGGCCAATATTTATCCCTCAACCAACATCACTTAAAACAGAATATCTGGTTATTTACCACATTTCTATTTGAGGGACCATGATGTGCGCAAATTGGTTGCCGACAGAAAAAATTTTGAATTGGAAAAATGTTAAAAGGGGAAAGCAGGAAAGTGGGATTACAGTAGATAGCTGTGGTGCCAAGCAAACACTGGCACTGGAGTGATGGGCTAAAATGGCATCCTTCTGTGCTGAACTTGCCATGATTTAAAATATTGCCTCACCGCTGATCCACATTAGCTTCGAAATAACTTCTTTTGACTTTCAACTAAAAGAAAAAATGCCAATTAATTTGGAGTATGGAAACCAGATCTAAACTGTTTGATGTTTCTTTGTGGACCCATATATGGGAGTATTAAACAATTACCCTACATTAAAACAGTGACTACACTTCAAAAGCACTTCTTTGACTGTAAAGCACTTTGTGAAATCCTGAGGTTGTAAAAGGCACTATGTAAATGCAAGTCTTTCTTAATAAACCCTTCCAAATTAGACTGTTTTCTTTTATATCCCTATATAGTGGCCTGGCAATCCATTTCATCCTTCATTGCACTGGTATCACATTCCTATTTGTGGGACCACGTACAGAGATGGGACCATTCTCAGATCGATCAGTGTTAGCGCTGACCAGTAATAACTGGGCTGTCCTCTGAACTCATTTACCTTCAACACCTTATTCATACAACAAAAAATGTACACAAGCTTAAAGTGATGAAATCTGAAAACAGCACACTCGGTGCTCAAGTATTCACTTGAATATTACTGCTGTGAAATGAAAGTTGAAAGAATGAGTGCAGGAGGTTCAGTTACCGACCCATTCAGGGCACTACTTCTGAGACTCAAATCAAGCTGCTTTCTCTTTTTATCACAAAACTCATAAATAATAGATTGCCTGGAATGCAGACACGACAGGAGAGTTAAAACATCTTAGTAGAGAGGCGCATTGTAGGTTGCATATAATAACTGAGCTCTGTGTGTCACTGGAAGCTCCTACAGTTTCTGTTTACACACAGATTAAATCAAGCACTAATGACGCAGTGGTTAGACATTGCCCAGGAACTGAACCCATGGGCAGCTTTGCAAATTAATGTATGGAGCAATACCACAGACCACGTTAATTTAAAGAGACGTTACAGAATAATTAATTTAATTATATCTTTTGTACATCTGTAACAAGGGTCCATTCAGTTTTTACCATCTCTCTCTATCCCGGGTGAAGACCACAAGATTCTTACCGAGCTCAACTTGGAACACACAACACAGACAGATACAAACGACCCCAGTTTTTTTTCAGGCAGTTTGTCGTTCAGTAGTGTCAGGCTCCGTGTCACACTTTAGATCAGTCCGCACACCATGTTGGGCATAATCTCAGCATATAATAAGGCTGATCTCAAAAGGCTCCACTTCTCATAAGGTCAGCAGGCATTTGAATCAAGTGAATACTTCTGCTTCCAAAAATACAGAACAATGCGGTATATCCTTTGGGATTGCCTGAGGTAGGACAGTGTCACCCCTCATAGACACAGTCAATCCCAACTAGGATAGTATAGAGCTCAGAGGTGATTTACAGACTCCTTCAGAGTCAGCTGTGGCTCAGTTGTAGCGTTCCTGCCTCGGAGACAGAAGGTTGTGGGTTCATAGCCCCACTCCAGAGACCTGAGCTCATAATCCATGCTGACACTCCACTGCAGTACTGAGGGAGTGCCGCACTGTTGGAGGTGCCGTCTTTCGGATGAGACATTAAACTGAAGCCGTCTGTCCTCTCAGGTGGATTTAACAGATCCCACGGCACTATTTCGAAGAAGAGCAGGGGAGTTCTCCCCGGTGTCCTGGCCAATATTTATCCCTCAACCAACATCACTAAAACAGACTATCTGGTTATTATCACATTACATGTTTTTGGGATCTTGCTGTGCGCAAATTGGCTGATGCATTTCCTACATTACAACAGCGACTACACTTCAAAAGTACTTTATTGGCTGGAAGAGCTTTGGGACGTCCTGAGGTCATGAAAGCCGCAATAAAATACAAGGGGGGAAAAATTGAGTTGCGCCCCTTTTGGGGTGTTAACTTCGCCGTTTTAGCGCCCCGAAAAAATTAGCACCCCCGCGGCCGAAATTCATCGGTAGCGCCCCAAGAGGGAAGCAGGGCGCTACTGGAAGTGCCCCGCCTCCCTCTTGGGGCGCTGCAGGGGAATATCGCGGTGCTATGTGCAGCAGCGTCACGCTCTGCGGCACGTTGCGCCGCAGTACTGCAGGCTTTCCTCCCCTTCTTAAAGGTCTAGCACAGCGCGACCCGGGGCCCAGCTGGGCCACCAGGGATCGGAGTGCCGGCAAAAGAGCCCGGCACTCAAGTGAAGTGCCGGGCTCACAGAGCGCAGCCGGCACTCCGCAGAGGGGCTGGTCAGGAGGCCGGGGTGGCAGAGGGGGCAGGTGCTGGTAGGCGGCCAGCAAAAAAAAATGGCCGCCCGGCACCTCGCCTTTAATTAGCGCTGCCCCGGCCGTAGGTAGGCCCCCTGACCCCGTCGGACATAGCGCCCGGCGGAAAGTCAGGGGCGCTACCGAAGATCGCAGCTGGGGCGCGAGCGGGGCACTACTCATGGCAATGACGTCAGCGCCGGCGGCGCAGCGCCCCGGGGCGCTAACAGTTACCGCCGCCGCTAACCTCCTGCTGAATTTCGCGGGAGGCGTTGGCGGCGCCGTGCCCAGGTGCAAAGCAACCGAATTTTTAGGCCAAGTTCTTTCTTTTTAGCTATTTCTCTTCCCGCACAATCTCACTCATGTAACCACACTCTTGAACTTTTCTTATTTTCTCCCCTGCCCTCCCTCCCCTTCTTCTCCACCATGACCCGGGGTTTTAGGAGGGCTGTTCCCATTGCAGGGCACCGCTGCCTAATGAGTCCTGATTGTTCGGGTTCTGAACTCATTGGTAGCACTTTGGGAAACTGCCTGATCATCAAGTGAAGATCCCAGCGTAGCTGCATTACCATTTTGCAACTGGATGGGCATCATTACAGTGTAGTTATGTCTAGGAGGCACCATGGCGTCCACATGATTAACAACAACAACTTGCATTTATATAGCACCTTTAAAGTAGTAAACTGTGCCAAGGTGTTTCGCAGAATGTTATCAGACAAAATTTGACACCGTGCCACAAAAAGAGTATATTAAGACAAAAGCTTGGTCAAAGAGGTGGGCTTTAAGCAGAGTCTTAAATGAGGAGAGAGAGGCGGAGAGGTCAATGTTCCCCCTCGAGTGTGTGGCCGCGCACCAATCGGGAGGTCCCGCGCAGCCCGCGCACCAGCATTTGCCGCTGTAAATGATACCATGCATGCGTGACCGCGCAGCAAATTTAAAGGGACTGCGCACCAAAAAAAAATGAGAGGGAATATTGGGAGAGGTTTAGGGAGGGAATCCCAGAGCTTAGGTTCTGTGCAGCTGAAGGCACGGCCGCCAATGCCGGGACGAAGGTGATCAGGAGGCAATCAAGATGCCAGAATCGGAGGAGCGCAGAGTTCTTGGAGGGTTGTAGAGGAATTCTGGTTTCCTTTCCTGATGCGATTTTTAGTTAAAAACACGTCCACAAGGTCCTCACCTGTCCTTTACTTTTTATCTGTCATATTTACCGTGATCATATTGAAAATATCACAGGTACAAAAAAATAATTAAAAAGGCTAATGGAATGTTGGCATTTATCTCAAGAGGGCCGGAATACAAAGGGGTGGAAGTTATGCTACAGTTGTATAAAGTTCTGGTTAGACTCCATTTAGAGTACGGTGTTCAATTCTGGGCACCAATGCTCAGGAAGGATATATTGCACTTGGAGTGGGTACAGCATAGATTCAGCAGAATGATACCGCGACCAAAAGGGTTAAATTATGAGGTCAGGTTGCATAGACTCGCCTTGTATTCCCTCGTGTATAGAAGATTAAGGGGTGATCTAATTGAAGTGTTTAAGATGATTAATGGATTTGATATGGTAGATAGAGAGAAACTATTTCCTCTGGTGGGGGAGTCCAGAACAAGGGGCATAACCTTAAAATTAGAGCTAGGCCTTTCAGGGGTGATGTCAGGAAGCACTTCTTCACACAAAGGGTAGTGGAAATCTGAAACTCTTGCCCCCAAAAAGTTGTTGGGTCAATTGAAAGTTTCAAAAATTGATAGATTTTTGTTGGTTAAGGGTATTAAGGGATATGGAATCAAGAGGGGTAGATGGAATCAAGATACAGATCGGCCATGATCTAATTGAATGGCGGAACAGGCTCGAGGGGCTGAATGGCCTCCTCCTGTTCCTATGTTCCACAACGGAAAGCAGATCCAGCATGATTCTCCATTTTATATTTTCCAGTGCTGAGGCATCCATGATGGATATCACAATTTGGACAGGGATCACTTCAAAGCTTGCATTTAATGAACAATACCTACAGAAACCGGTGAGAGAATTCAAGTCTGAAATGTAACCCAAGGTGTCAGATGATGTCCTAAACAGTGAGAACAAAACTCAAACAGGTGTCATCCTTGTTACAGAAATCTGACTCAATCCCTGCTTCTCTCTCTTGGAAAAAGTAGAGGGGTCATTTGCCTGAAAGCTGGGCCAATGTCATGAGCTGCAATGAATCACAGTGCATAAATAGATCAAACAAACAAACTGTCCAAACTGAAAATGAATCCTTCAGGCTTGCCTGACAAGATGTCTCTAAGAATAGATCTAATCTACAACTGCTGTATTAATAGGAAGGTAACACCAGCAAAGGAATCACATCCACCAACCCTGGAACCATTCGGCAGTAGCTGCTAAATTGAGCTGTTGCATGAACACCACAGAATGAATAAATCCTACTTCTCCTGAACATACAACCTTCTTCATCTCAGCAAAACTTGAATTTTATTTTGTTAATCAGTTACCGGTGATCTGCATTTTCTCGTGGGAGGGAGGGAGGACAAAATATGATAGTAATCTTGTGTTTTTGCACACGACAATTTTGCAATGTCACTTAAATCCCACTAAGCGGTTTCTCTGATAATCCAGTGAATAGAGCAGATGTCAGTTGCAGATTCAATTTCCATTGTGAAACACACAAAAGGGCAGCTCCATGGTAGGTTGCTTAGCAGTAACTGAATAGCCTTGTTTTTGGGTGATGTCATTGGCAGCTGATTTTCTTTCCTTCCTTGCTGGTCAGAACAGGCTTCAGTCGTCAACAATCGAGTTTCAAATAGCCCCATCTGGAAAAGTTCTGGAATACAAACTAAGCATCAAAGGTCAGTTTTAAATTTGTCAGCACTCTCGCTCTGAGCCAGAAGGTCATGGGTTCAAGCTCCGACTCCAGAGATTTGAGCACATAATCTAGGCTGACACTCCAGCGCAGTGCTGCGGGAGTGCTGCACTGTCGAAGGCGTGGAGTGCTCTGGCTGGCACACAGCAGCACGTTGCAAGCTGGCTCAGAGACCGAGGGAGAGGGTGCACAGGCTCTCGGATGCGACACTGAAGGTCCTGGTGGAGGAGGTCCAGAGGAGGAGGGATGAGGAAGAGGGGAAAGGACGCCACCTCGCCCTCCTGTCCCTCTCTCCTGCAGCAGCTGGTGCTGCTCTGCCTGGCCTCATGTCCTCCTTGCATTCCTCATACAGATCAAGGGGGACCCCTAGCAAGATGCCAATGACCAAGCACACCCTTTCTCCTGGTGACTCCTCTAAGGTGTCCCATAAGGTGGAGTAGCACAGCACTCACTCTTTTAGGTGCAGTCCTCAGAGAAATTCAGAAATAAATGTTGCAAGAGTGTTACTGAAGTCTTGATAAAGTCTCCCAGAAAGTCTCCCAATGTGTATCAGAGGTCCTCTTCACAGCTCCAGCAGCAATGAACATGAAATGGTGAGTATCCCTTTAAGTAGCGCTTGAAATAGACATCAACGCTGTGTTTACTCCCAAACTTCGGGTGGCTCTTAGTAGAGGACATTAGTTGAAGCGCTAGCCACCAAAATGCCGTGCAGCCTTTTTAATGAGCGCTAGCAGGTATTTTAAGTGGCAGTCAGCTGTTTAACGAGCCTCTGGGCGGCCATTCCTAGCGCTGGCTTCAACTCCTTCACCAAGATGGCATCCTGCACTTAACGTGGGCTAAACCGGCGTTGCAGCTTAAGACCCCATCTTGGCCACCTCGGAGGCTGTTTAGCACCTAAAGTATTTGATGAAAATTGCCCCCTGTGTGTTTTTAAGTGTGATTATAGTTTAGGAATAAAAGCTAGACAATATGGAGCAGTGGTGTACAGAAACAGACAGGTGCCAAATAACACAACTTTTGAAGTCTTCCTCACAAGTGGTTTTTTTTTAAGTACCAGCCCACCGTGCCACGTGTCCAGCTTGTTAGGGATCAGCAGCAAATTGAACAGCAAGGCTGGTGTGATCGAGACTAGGCTTCTACAGGGTCTTTTGGCAGAGGTTTTGGCTCCAACTCTGGCCTTTTTGTCCCTTTGAAGAAAATGGCAGCAGAGATGCACACAAGGGGTCAAAAGTGAAAAAGTAACAGAATGAAATAATGAAAAGGTTGGATAAACATACTTTATCTTGCTTGGCAGAACTTAAGCAAGCGCTTCATATACAGCGGGCATGAGATTGTAGTGCAGCCACTGTTAAAAAGAAAAGAAAGACTTGAATTTTCTGCCGCCGTTCACAACCTCAGGACGTCCCAAAGCGCTTTACAACCAATGAAATATTTTGGAAGTGCAGTCACTGTTGTAATGTACAGCGAGCTCCCACAAACAGCAAAGTGATAATGACCAGATAGTTTTAGTGATGTCGGTTGAGGATAAATATTGGCCAGGACACCAGGGAGAACTCTTCTGCTCTTCTTCGAAATAATGGAATGGGATCTTTTACCTCAGTTTATCATCACCTCCGAAAGATGGCACCTTTAACTGTGCAGCGCTCCCTCAGCACTGTACTGGGAGTGTCAGCCTGGATTACAGGCTTAAGTTTCTAGAGTGGGACTTGAACCCACGATCTTCTGACTCTGAGGCGAGAGTGCTACCAACTGGGCCACAGGTGAACATGGCAGCCGTTATGTGCGCGGCAAGTCCTACAAACCTCGAAAGAGAATGAAGGAAAGGTACAACTGGTCAAAAACGTGCTGTGCAACAGGAGAGTGGCTCGAGGAAAATGTGCGCTCAGTGAAAACGTATAGCTTTTCCTCAGGCTGTGTCAGGCATGTTATGTCAATTAAATTGCAACAACAAACACCGAGCTTGATTAATTCCATTTTTTTTGATGGCACCCGAACAGAAGATTAATAAAAAGCCAGATGCTACCAATTTACCTTTGTTTAAAATCACGAACGCAGCTGCAACATTGCTGGCACCATTGAACCAGAGATTCACTGAACATACATACCATGGAGCCTTTCCAAGAGCTGTTTTACTCGCAAGAAAAGAAACAGTAAAACATTTTCTCCACCTCAGATAGAAAGTGTATCCAAATGGGCTGCTGTATAATATTGACATGCACATCTCACGTACCATTTCATTTGGACTTGTCTATATGAAGCCCAGCGTGGTAATATAACACTTGAATTTCATAACACCAGATTGCCCATTATTATATGAGTGATTAGGTTTGCCATTCAACAACAATAACTTGCATTGATACAGCGCCTTTAACGTAGTAAAACATCTCAAGGCGCTTCACAGAAACGTAATCAGACAAAAATTGTACTGTATTTATTTTATTTGAAAGCCTGGGACCATAACATAGAGTGATAATAACACTGCCAGCGTGTCAAATAAGGCTGGATTAGTACTGGTTGATGAGATCTGTCTGAGCGCATTCATAATCTGTCTCTGTCTCATTCTTACTGCCATGCTCTTTCCTTTTCGCTTTGTAATTCTATCAGACTGCAGTGAAGCGCCCTCCCTTCCTTGTTTCTATAGCCTCAACGTGCCAATATTTTACTTACCGAAAATGAATTGTCAGCATCTATTTGACAGACCGTTTTATCATTGATACAGAGGTATGCACCTCAACCGCATGACTGTTACTGTTGAAATTCTGCGGTAAAAATATGAGTCTGGAATGACATAAAGTATTTTGGTCCATCAGACCCCTGTCAGAACATGCTCGGTTCTGGGCACCACACCTCAGGAAGGATATATTGGCCTTTGAACAGGTGCAGCACAGATTCACCAGAGTGATACCGGGGCTAAAAGGGTTAAATTATGAGGACTAGGCTTGTATTCCCTTGAGTATAGAAGATTAAGTGGTAATCTAATTGAGGTGTTTAAGATGATTAAATGATTTGATAGGGTAGGTAGAGAGAAACTATTTCCTCTGGTGGGAGAGTCCAGAACAAGGGGGCATAACCTTAATAACAACAGAAAACGCTGGAAAAACTCAGCAGGCCAGGCAGCATCCATGGAGAGAGAAAGAGAGTTGATGTTTCAGGTCGATGACCTTTCATCAGAACTGGGAAGAGCTGGAAATCAAATAGATTTAAGGCCAGGGTAAAGCTGGGAAAAGGGGGAGGGGATAAAGGAACAAAGGAGGAGATGAAGAGACATTAAGAGACATTAAGAGATATGCAAGGCTAGAGGTGGTGTTAATGTGACAGATTAAGGCTGAATGAAGTGTGAAATCTACTGGCAGAATGAAGGACAGCTACCAGCTTCTAGGAGGAAAAAAAAGGTGGGGGGGACAAATAAAAGGGTGGATAAAATAAAATATAAATGTGATTGGAGCTGAGGTTATGATCTAAAATTGTTGAACTCGATATTGAGTCCAGAGGGCTGTAGCGTGCCTAAACGAAAGATGAGGTGCTGTTCCTCGAGCTTACGCTGAGCTTCCGTGGAACAGTGTATTAGGCCGAGGACGGTGAGGTCAGAGTGGGAGTGAAGCGGTGAATTAAAGTGACAGGCCACCGGGAGCTCGGGGTCCCCCTTACGGACTGAACGGAGGTGTTCCGCAAAGCGGTCACCCAATCTGCGTTTGGTCTCCCCAATGTAGAGGAGTCCACATCGTGAGCAGCGAATACAGTATACTAAATTGCAGGAAGTACAAGTAAATCGCTGTTTCACCTGGAAGGGGTGTTTGGGGCCCTGGACAGTGGGAAGAGGGGAGGTATAAGGGCATGTGTTGCATCTCCTGCGCGTGCACGGGAAGGTGCCGGGCGAAGGGGAAGGGGTGCTGGGGGTGGTAGAGGAGTGGACTAGGGTGTCGCGGAGGGAGCGGTCCCTGCGGAATGCTGAAAGGGGAGGTGAGGGGAAGATGTGTTTGGTGGTGGGATCACGCTGGAGGTGGCGGAAATGGCGGAGGATGATCCGTTGAATGTGGAGGCTGGTGGGGTGAAAGGTGAGGACAAGGGGAACCCTATCGTGGTTCCGGGAGGGAGGGGCAGGGGTGAGGGCAGATGTGCGGGAGATAGAACGGACACGGTCGAGGGCCGTGTCGACCACGGTAGAGGGGAATCCTCGGTTGAGGAAAAAGGAAGACATGTCGGAAGCACTGGTATGGAAGGTGGCATCATCAGAGCAGATGCGGCGGAGACGGAGAAACTGGGAGAATGGAATAGAGTCCTTACAGGAGGCGGGGTGGGAGGAAGTGTAGTCCAGGTAGCTGTGGGAGTCGGTGGGCTTGTAGTGAATGTTAGTCAATAACCTATCCCCAGAGATGGAGATGGAGAAGTCGAGGAAGGGAAGAGAAGAGTCGGAGATGGACCATGTGAAGGTGAGGGAAGGGTGGAAATTGGAAGCATAGTGAATGAAATGTTCTAGTTCAGGGCGAGAGCAGGAGACGGCACCGATACAGTCATCAATGTACCGGAAAAAGAGGTGAGGGAGGGGACCCGAGTAGGACTGGAACAAAGAGTGTTCCACATATCCCACGAAAAGGCAGGCATAGCTAGGACCCATGCGGGTACCCATAGCAACACCTTTAATTTGGAGGAAATGGGTAGAGTCAAAGGAGAAGTTGTTCAATGTGAGAACAAGTTCAGCCAGGCGGAGGAGGGTGGTGGTGGATGGGGACTGGTTGGGCCTCTGTTCAAGGAAGAAGCGGAGCGCCCTCAGGCCATCCTGGTGGGGAATGGAGGTGTAGAGGGATTGTACGTCCATAGTGAAGAGGAGACGGTTGGGGCCGGGAAACTGGAAACTGTTAAAATGGCGGAGGGCATCGGAAGAGTCGCGGATGTAGGTGGGAAGAGACTGGACAAGGGGAGAAAAAATAGAGTCGAGATAGGAAGAGATAAGCTCCGTGGGGCAAGAACAGGCTGAAACGATGGGTCTACCGGGGCAGTCCTGTTTGTGGATCTTGGGAAGGAGGTAGAAGCGGGCTGTGCGGGGTTGGGGAACTATGAGGTTGGCGGCCGTGGGGGGAAGATCTCCAGAGGAGATGAGGTCAGTGACAGTCTTGGACACGGTGGCTTGATGTTCGGTAGTGGGGTCATGGTCCAGGTGGAGGTAGGAGGAGGTGTCAGAGAGTTGGCGTTCAACTTCCGCTAGGTAGAGGTCGGTTCGCCAAACAACAACAGCGCCACCCTTGTCAGCAGGTTTAATGACAATGTCAGGGTTGGATCGGAGAGAATGGAGTGCTGCAAGTTCAGAGGGAGGTAGGTTGGAGTGAGTGAGGGGAGCAGAGAAATTGAGCTGGCCGATGTCACGGCGGCAGTTAGCAATGAAAAGATCAAGAGAGGGTAAGAGGCCAGAGGGAGGGGTCCAGGTGGAACGAGAATTCTGAAAGCGGGAGAAAGGGTCAGCCGTGCGGGGGGAAGACTCCTGGCCAGAGAAGTGGGCACGGAGACGGAGGCGGCGGAAAAAGAGCTCAGCATCGTGCCGAGCTCGAAATTCATTGAGATGGGGGCGTAAGGGAATGAAGCTCAGGCCTTTGCTGAGGACTGATCGTTCGGAGTCAGAGAGGGGAAGGTCAGAGGGGATAGTGAAAACGCGGCAGGGGGTGAGATTGGGAGAAGGGGGGTCAGAGGAAAGTGAAGGGGAAGAAGGTTCCGGAGGGGCTTTAGTGTCCAAGAGTTGTTGAAGCATAACCTTAAAATTAGAGCTAGTCCGTTCAGAAATGATGTCAGGAAGCACTTCTTCACACAAAGGGTAGTAGAAATCTGGAACTCTCCACCCGCCCTCAAAAAAAATCCAGCTGCTGAGACTGGGGGGTCAATTGAAAATTTCAAAACTGAGATTGATAGATCTTTGTTAGGTAAGGGTATTAAGGGATATGGAACCAAGGCGGGTAGATGGAGTTAAGATGCAGATCAGCCATGATCTAATTGAACGGTGGAACAGGCTCAAGGGACAGAATGGCCTCCTCCTGTTCCTATGTTCCTATATCTGGAAATCTCCACTCATCCCTGAGATGCTGAATCATTGCTTGCTGGAACTTTCTCTCTACTCGATTCATTTTGATTGACCTCATCTGTACAGAGTCAACTTTCACATATGGGGTGTGGGGGAGGGGTAACATGCCACTGACAAGTGCAATTCAACATTCTAAATACAAAATGCCTATAACTTGCATTTCTGGACCACCTTTCCCGACCTCAGGACGTCCCAAAACGCTTTACTACCAATTAAGTACTTTTTAGTGTAGTCACTGTTGTAACATAGGAATCGTGGCAGTCAATTTGCGCACAGCATGCTCCCACAAACAGCAATGTGATAAAGACCAGATAATCTGTTTTTCGTGATACTGGTTGAGGATTGAGGCCTGGACACCAGGGCCTACAAATTCGGTTGCTTTGCGCCTCCCGTTAGCGCCCTCTTAGGGCCCTCTTAGGGCGCTAACGGGGCACAAAGCAACTAGCGCCCAGGCGGGGCACCGCCAACGCCTCCCGCGAAATTCAGCGGGAGGTTAGCGGCGGCGGTAACCGTTAGCACCCCGTGGCGCTGCGCCGCCGGTGATGACGTCATCGCCGTGTGCAGCATCCCGCTCGCGCCCCGGCCACGATCTTCGGTAGCGCCCCCTGACTTACCGCCGTACGCTGTGTCCAACGGGGTCAGGGGGGCCTACCTGCGGCCGGGACGGTGCTAATTAAAGGGAAGGTGCCGGGCGGCCATTTTTGTTGCTGGCCGCCTGCCAGCACCTGCCCCCTCTGCCGTCCCCGGCCTCCTATGAAGACCCTCTGCGGAGTGCCGGCTGCGCTCCGTGAGCCCGGCACTTTTCTTGAGTGCCGGGCTCTTTTGCCGGCACTCCGATCCCTGGTGGCCCAGCTGGGCCCCGGGTCGAGCTGCACAAGGCCCCTCCCCTTTAAGAAGGGGAGGAAGGCCTGCAATACCGCGGCGTGATGTGCCGCAGTGCATGGCTAAAAGTAGTACCCCGGCAAAGTTTGCGCCCCAAAGGGGGCGCGACTCAATTTTTCCCCCCAGGTCTTTTTCGAAATAATGCCATGGGATCTTTTACGGCCACCTGATGGGGAAGACGGAGCCTCGGGCTAATATCTCATCTGAAAGATGGCACCTCTAACAGTGCAGCACTCCCTCAGTGCTGCACTGCAAGTGTCAGCCTGGATTTTGTGCTCGAGTCTCTGGATGAATAAACCCCCATCTATATTGAGACAGGAAATCAAGTGTGTGGGAATTACAGACACAAACCTTTCTCTTGCCATTTGGTGGGACACAAGTACTCAGGTGCAGTGACCTGGGAATAAACTACGTGTACTGAATTAAGAATTGTTTGATGACTAGATTCCTATCTACATTGAGACAGAAACCTGGCTTCTGACCCTGGTGGAAATTTGGAACAACAAAGCCACCTTGTTCTAAACTACCCAAATTGTAGGACAGGGCTTTAACTGTTGGAGACAATCCGACCGTTTCATTCATGGCTCTGAAAACTATGCGGAGAACGATGCTAAAATATTCCAATTGCCTCAGCTATACCCAGCCATGGACACAAGGACATAATCACATTTCTGTGTGTGTGATTGCACAATGGGGGCCTTTGCACATATAGGAACACCGAAATTGTGCCTGAAAATACGGAAGTGAATTTTTTTTCCCCCTCCCCCTAAAGCAGACCCTCTATGGTTAATGCCAGGGCCTGTATGAGCTGTGCCTCGAACATTATATATGTCAATATGCAGAGGGTGAAATTTCTGCTGTTTTTTAGTGATAGCCTGACTTACTGCACTGTGCTAATAAACAAAACCAGCAGACCGCAAGCTCCTGGCAAACAACACACTTTGCAGTACAACCTTCCCAGAAAAGCCTGACTCATTGTTTTTTTTTATAGCTTCTCATTTCCATGCTGTCTGTCAGTAGCACAATAATACAGGCAGAGGCTCCAATAACTGGAGCTGACCTTTGCAGTTAAACCCTGCCTTAATCAATCATCACGACCAACCGATCAATATCCTAAAAGCAGCCACTGACATTAATGGTTGCTGCTCATGTGGAGGCCTCTGTTTACAACCAGGACATGTCTCTCCGAATCTCTGTCATGCCTATATAACCCAAATTCTCTCTGCATCCATTCGCTCTGGACCTGAGCCCATTACACCTATCTCCATTTTGCCCCCCCCCCCACCCTTGTTGTCTCTTTACCCCTCTTGGGCCCTTATCATAGAATGATACAGCATAGAAAGAGGCCATTCGGCCCATCATGTCTGTGCCAGCTCTCTGAAAGAGCTGTCCAATTAGCTCCACTCTCCTGCTCTTTCCCCAAAGCTCTGCAAATTTTTACTTTATAAATATTTATCCAGTTCCCTTTTGAAAGTTACGATTGAATTTGCTTCCACTACCCTTTCAGGCAGTGCATTCCAGAGCATAACAGCTTGCTCAATAACAGAATTTCTCACTTGCCCCCTGGCTTTTTTGCCAACTACCTTAAATCTGTGTCCTCTGGTTACCGGCCCTCCTGCCAGTGGAAACAGTTTCTCCTTATTTACTCTAGCAAAACCCCTCATAATTTTGAATACCCGTATTAAATCTCCTCTTAGCCTTCTCTGCTCTAAGGAGAATAATCCCAGCTTCTCCAGTCTTTCCACATAACTGAAGTCCCTCATCCCTGGTGCCATTCTAGTAAATCTCCTCTGCACCCTCTCTAAGGCCTTGACATCCTTCCTAAAGTGTGGTTCCCAGAATTGGACACAATACTCTAGTTGAGGCTTAACCAGTGATTTATAAAGGATTAGTATAACTTCCTTCTCCTCTGTCTCCTCCCCTTCCTATCGCCCATCATGCCACCTTTAATTTCTCTCCTCTCAGGTAGTTTGCTTCCAATCCCTAACCTAACCCATCACTACTGCTGTGCGCAAATTGGCTGCCGCGTTTCCTACATTACAACAGTGACCACACTTCAAAAGTACTTCATTGGTTGTAAAGCGCTTTGGGATGTCCGGTGGTCGTGAAAGGCGCTATATAAATGTAAGTCTTTCTTTCTTTTCTTTCTTTCTACTTCTCTGCCATCCTACTCTCCTGCCGCCATCCAAGGTTTGAATCTCCCTTGGATAAGCCCACAGCTACCCTCTGATTCTCTCCGCATTCTCCAAAAGGCTCTATAATTGAGGCACTAGCTGTTGCGTCTTTACGAGCAGTTATTCAAACTGCCTCATCCTCTCTCACCAACCTCTTTCCTGCCCCTAGGGTTGCTAACCCTCCAGGATTGCCCTGGAGTCTCCAGGACTTGACGATTAATCTCCAGGACACTGCTGTGAGCAAAAACACAGGAGAGAAATCACAGGGGCATTAAAAAATAAATTATTTTTTCATTTTCTTTGAAAACTTTCATTTATTAGATATAGAAATATAGGAAATGGGAAAAAAGGCTCTTTGACTAGTCGGTTGGAGGCAGGAGGTCATGTGATGAAGCCTCCAGGAATACGTCCAACCCGAGTTGGCAACCCTACCTGTTCCGCTCATCCACCCACCACTTTTTAGTTCAACTCCTGTTCTGTCCAAATAAACACTCATATTGGTGTGGTAATAACTAACGGCTTTTGTTTTCAGTCCCGCAAGAATATTCTGTCAAAGATTAACAAAGTAATACTGGAGAAGATATTGGTGTGTAATTGCTACAATGTGCTTACTCCCATCAATTAACAATATGCAAGTACCATATGTATCGCCTTCCAGAATGTCCCTTATTGTGGACAATTCACTTCATGGTTTGACAGAAACCTGGTTCACAGGTGGCAACACCTAGCCATCTACCAAAGTTGACCTGCCTGGCCACCTTCCACCATTTGCAGTAGTGGTGAGGCAGTATCACTATTCCTGCTGCTCCTCTGGAACCTTCTCCTCTTTCGACCACCTCACCTTGTTCCACATCTCTCACAACTCCTTTAAATTCCTTGTTGTCTGCCGCCCCCTCTTTGACGCTAATATTGAGACCATCCGTTCCGCTGCTTCTGCTGTATCTCCACCCAACCCTCCCTTTGCATCCAAGCCAAACCTACCCAAGGGACCCCTGGCCCTAGCCCTGAACCCATGTTATTCTCTAGTTTCTCTCCCATCTCCCTCCTGCTCTCTCCAAGCTCATCTTGTCCATGAGATTCACTCCCTGCTCTCTCGACCCTATTCCCACTAAACTGCTGACCTCCAAACTTCCCTTCCTGGCCCTCCTGCTAGCTGACATTGTCGATGGTTCTCCTCCACTTTCAAAACTACCGTCATCATCCCCTCCTCAAAACCCACCCTTAACCCCTCAGCCCTTGCAAGTTACCGTCCCATCTCCAACCTCACTTTTCTCTCCAAAGTCCTTGAACGTGTTGTCGCCTTCCAAATCCATTCCCATCTTTCCCGCAATTCCATGTTTGATTCTCTACAATTAGGTTTCCGCCCCCACCACAGCATTGGAACAGACCCAATCACAGTCACAAATGGCAACCTCTATGATGGTGGTCGAGGTGTACGATCGATCCCATCTCATCCTTCTTAACTTGTCTGCAGCCTCTGACACAGTCGACCAAACCATCCTACTCCAACACCTCTCTATTGGACAGCTCAGTGGCTACCCGCTCTTACCATCCAAGCGTAGCCAGAACATCTCCAGCAATGGTTTAATTTCTCACCCACAACCATGACCTCTGGAGTCCCCCAAGGATTTATGCATGGCCCTCTCCTATTTCTCATTTACATGCTGCTCATTGGCGACATCATCAGAGGACCTGGGATCAGCTTCCACCCAGCTCTACTCTCTGTCATCTGTCTCAACACCTCCACTATCTCTGTGTTGTCAGACTACTTGGCTGACATTCATGCCTGGATCAGCTGTAACTTTCTCCATTGGATAGACTGAAGCCATTGTCTTCAGCCCCTGCCATAAACTCTGTACCCTCACTACTAACTCCAGCCCCCTCCTTAGCCACTGTCTCAACTTGAACCAGACTGTTTGCAATCTTGCCGTCTTATTTCATATTTGACCCTGAGCTGAGCTTCTGACTCCATATCCTCTCCATCACCTCCGTAACATCACCCGTCTCCACCCCTGCCTCAGCCCATCTATTGCTAAACCCACATCCATACCTTTATCACTTCCAGACTCAACAGTTCCAATGCTGTCCTGGCCGGCCTCCCATCCTCCACCCTCCATAAACTTGAACTCATATAAACTCTGCTACTAGCATCCTATCCTGCTCACCCGTCACCCCTGTGCTCACTGACCTACATTGACTCCCAGTGCCCCAAAGCCTCAACTATAAAATTCTCATCTTCATGTTCAAATCCCTCCATTGCCTTGTACCTCCTCATCTCTGTAACCTTCTTCAGCCCTACGACCCTCTGAAAACTCTGCGTTCCTCCAATTCTGGCCTCTTGTGCATCCTCCTCTCCTCACCCCTCCATTGGCGGCCATGTCTTCAACTGTCTGGACCTTAAGCTCAGGAATTCTCTCCTTAAACCTCTCTGCCTAGCCACCTCTCTCTTGCCTCCTTTAAAACCCTCCCTCAAACCCACCTCTGACAAAGCTTTTGGTCACCTGTTTCAATATCCTGCACTCTGGCTCAGCATCCATTTTATCTGATGGCGCTTCTGTGACGTTTTGCTACATTGATGGTGCTGTGTATGAACATATAAAATTGATGGGCAGGAAAAGACCAGCTGGTCCATCAAGCCTGCCTAACATCTCACGATGACTGGAGCATCATGACTAAAAACCTTCTCCTCCCTCCCACCCCCACCGCCATACAATCTCCTGGACAAGGCAAAACCCAGGGCCAATAATGGAAAATACACTCCAGGAAAATCCTCTCCTACTCCCTCAGGCAATCAAAAAATGTAACGTGCTGTTGCTGTTAGGAACATAGGAACAGGAATCATAGAATCATAGAAATTTACAGCACAGAAGGAGGCCATTCGGCCCATCATGTCTGTGCCGGCCAACAAAGAGCTATCCAGTCTAATCCCACTTTCCAGCTCTTGGTCCGTAGCCCTGCAGGTTACAGCACTTCAAGTGCACATCCAAGCACTTTTTAAATGTGATGAGGGTTTCTGCCTCTACCACACTTTCAGGTAGTGAGTTCCAGACCCCCACCACCCTTTGGGTGAAAAAAATTCTCCTCAACTCCCCTCTAATCCTTCTACCCATTACTTTAAATCTATGCTCCCTGGTTATTGACCTCTCTGCTAAGGGAAATAGGTCCTTCCTATCCACTCTATCCAGGACCCTCATAATTATATCTCCCCTCAGCCTCCTCTTTTCTAAAGAAAACAACCCCAGCACTGAACGGCTGCAGGGCATTCTGAAGGGGGAGGGCGAACAGTCAGAGGTCGTGGTTCACATTGGTACCAACGACATGGGTAGAAAGAGGGATGAGGTCCTGCAACAAGAATTTAGGGAGCTAGGTAGCAGATTAAAAAGCAGGACCTCAAAGGTTGTAATCTCTGGATTACTCCCGGTGCCACGTGCTAGTGAGTATAGGAATAGGAGGATAGAGCAGATGAATGCATGGCTAAAGAGTTGGTGCAGGAGGGAGGGCTTTAGTTTCCTGGATCACTGGGTCTGCTTCTGGGGAAGGTGGGACCTGTACAAGTCGGACGGGTTGCACCTGAACCGGAATGGGACCAACATCCTTGCGGGGAGGTTTGCTGGTACTGTTGGGGGGGGTTTAAACTAACTTGGTAGGGGGATGGGATACGGAGTGGAGCTATAGTAGGGGGTGATGCACAGCCAAATATAGAGGAAAAAACAAGTCAGCCTGGAAGGCAGAGCAAATATGTAACAGCACAAAGGAGTATGGCAAGGCTGGATGACATTTATTTTAATGCAAGGAGTCTTGCGAGTAAGGCAGATGAATTGAAGGTGTTGATGAACACATGGGAGTATGATATTGTTGCTATCACAGAGACATGGTTGAGGGAGGGGCAGGACTGGCAGCTCAATATTCCGGGGTATAGACTCTTCAGGTGAGACAGAGGGGGGTGTAAAAGAGGAGGGGGTGTCGCAATATTAATCAAGGAGTCAATTACTGCTGTAAGGAGGGATGATATCTTAGCAGATTCCTCTAATGAGGCCATATGGGTAGAACTTAAAAACAAAAAGGGGGCAAGCACTTTGCTGGGAGTGTACTATAGGCCCCCAAACAGTCAGGGGGAGATAGAGGAACAGATATGTTGGCAAATCTCAGAGAAGTGTAGAAATAATAGGGTAATAATAGTAGGGGATTTCAACTTCCCCAATATTAACTGGGATAGTCAGAGTGTGAAAGGCTTAGAGGGTGCGGAATTCTTAAAGTGCATCAAGGAGAGCTTTTTGAGCCAGCATGTAGAAAGTCCTACAAGAGAGGGGGCGGTACTGGACCTAATTCTAGGGAATGTAGCTGGGCAAGTGGTAGAAGTGTTAGTAGGAGAGCATTTTGGTGACAGTGACCATAATTCGGTGAGATTTAAGGTAGTCATGGAAAAGGACAAAGATGGACCGGAGATAAAGGTTCTAAATTGGGGGAAGGCCGATTTTAATATGATAAGGCAGGATCTGGCCAAAGTGGACTGGGATCAGCTACTTGTAGGAAAATCCACATCAGAGCAGTGGGAGTCTTTCAGAAAGGAAATAGAGAGAGTACAACGGCAACATGTTCCCGTAAAGGTCAAGGGTGGGACCAACAAGCCCAAGGAACCCTGGATGTCAAGGGATATACAAGAATGGATTAGGAAAAAAAGGGAGGCTTTTGGCAGATACAAAGAACTAAAAACAGTGGAAGCCCTAGAGGAGTATAGAAAGTGCAGAGGGGTACTTAAAAAAGAAATTAGGAGAGCGAAGAGGGGGCATGAAATAACACTGGCGGGCAAAAAAAGGAAAATCCCAAGGTGTTTTATAAGTATATTAAGGACAAGAGGATAACCAGGGAAAGAGTAGGGCCCATTAGGGATCAAAGTGGCAATCTGTGTGTAGAGCCAGAAGATGTAGGTGGGGTTTTAAATGAATATTTTGCATCTGTGTTCACTATGGAGAAGGACGATGTAGGCATAGAAATCAGGCAGGGGGATTGTGATATACTTGAACGAATTGGTATTGAGAGGGAGGAGGTACTAGCGGTTTTAGTAGGCTTAAAAGTGGATAAATCCCCAGGCCCAGACGAGATGTATCCCAGGCTGCTGTGTGAGGCAAGGGAGGAGATTGCAGGGGCTCTGACACAAATTTTCAGAATCTCTCTGGCCACAGGGGAGGTGCCAGAGGACTGGAGGACAGCTAACGTAGTACCATTATTCAAGAAGGGTAGTAGGGATAAACCAGGGAATTACAGGCCAGTGAGCCTAACATCAGTGGTAGGGAAATTATTGGAAAAAATTCTGAGGGACAGAATTAGTCTCCACTTGGAGAGGCAAGGATTAATCAAGGATAGTCAGCATGGCTTTGTCAGGGGGAGATCATGTCTGACCAATTTGATTGAATTTTTCGAGGGGGTGACTGGGTGTGTGGATGAGGGTAGTGCAGTTGATGTGGTTTACATGGACTTCAGTAAGGCTTTTGACAAAGTCCCGCATGGGAGACTGGTCAAGAAGGTAAAAGCCCATGGGATCCAGGGCAACTTGGCACATTGGATCCAAAATTGGCTTAGTGGCAGGAGGCAGAGGGTGATGGTCGAAGGTTGTTTTTGTGACTGGAAGCCTTTGTCCAGTGGTATACTGCAGGGATCGGTGCTGGGTCCTTTGCTGTTTGTAGTGTACATTAATGATTTAGATATGAATGTAGGAGGTATGATCAGTAAGTTTGCAGATGACACAAAAATTGGTGGGGTGGTAAATAGCGAGGAGGGAAGCCTCAGGCTACAGGACGATATAGACGGGTTGGTCAGATGGGCAGTACAGTGGCAAATGGAATTTAACCCTGAAAAGTGTGAGGTGATGCATTTTGGGAGGACTAACAAGTCAAGGGAATACACAATGAATGGTAGGACCCTAGGAAGGACAGAGGATCAGAGGGACCTTGGTGTGCATGTACATAGATCCCTGAAGGCAGCAGAACAGGTAGATAAGGCGGTTAAAAAGGCATATGGGATACTTGCCTTCATTAGCCGAGGCATAGAATATAAGAGCAGGGAGGTTATGATGGAGCTGTACAAAACGCTAGTTAGGCCACAGCTGAAATACTGTGTGCAGTTCTAGTCGCCACACTGTAGGAAGGATGTGATTGCATTGGAGAGGGTGCAGAGGAGATTCACCAGGATGTTACCTGGGCTACAGCGCTTCAGCTATGAAGAGAGACTGGACAGGCTGGGGTTGTTTTCCTTAGAGCAGAGAAGGCTGAGGGGGGACCTGATTGAGGTGTACAAAATTATGAGGGGCATAGATAGGGTAGATAGAAAGAAACTTTTCCCCTTCGTAGAGGGGTCAATAACCAGGGGGCATAGTTTCAAGGTAAGGGGCAGGAGGTTTAGAGGGGATTTGAGGAAAAACTTTTTCACCCAGAGGGTGGTTGGAATCTGGAACTCTCTGCCTGAAAGGGTGGTAGAGGCAGGAACCCTCACAACATTCAAGAAGCATTTAGATGAGCACTTGAAACGCCATAGCATACAAGGCTACAGACCAAGTGCTGGAAAATGATATTAAAATAGACAGGGCTTGATGGCCGGCGCGGACACGATGGGCCGAAGGGCTTCTTTCTGTGCTGTATAACTCTATGACTCTATGACTCACATCTAATCTTTCCTCATAGCTAAAATTCTCCAGTCCTGGCAACATCCTCGTAAATCTCCTCTGTACCCTCTCTAGTGCAATCACATCTTTTCTGTAATGTGGTGACCAGAACTATATGCAGTACACTAGCTGTGGTCTAACTAGTGTTTTATGCAGTTCTAGCATAACCTCTCTGCTCTTATATTCTATGCTTTGGCTAATAAAGGAAAGTGTCCCGTATGCCTTCTTAACCACCTTATCCATCTGTCTTGCTACCTTCAGGGATCTGTGGACATGCAATCTAAGATCCCTCTGTTCCTCTACATGTCTCAGTATCCTACCATTTATTGTGCCTTGTTTGTCCTCCCCAAATGCATTACCTCACACTTCTCTGGATTGAATTCCATTTGCCACACTTCTACCCACCTGACCAGTCCATTGATATCTTCCTGCAGTCTACAGCTTTCTTCCTCACGATCAACCACACGGCCTATTTTTGTATCATCTGCAAACTTCTTAATCATGCCCCCTAAATTGATGTCTAAATCTTTGATATAAACCACAACAAGCAAGGGACCTAGTACTGAGCCCTGCGGAACCCCACCGGAAACAGCCTTTCAGTCACAAAAACACCCTTCGACCATTACCCACCTGTCAACCATTACCCTTTGCTTCCTGCCACTGAGCCAATTTTGGATCCAACTTGCCACTTTCCCTTGCATCCCATGGGCTTTTAATTTTCTGACCAATCTGCCATGTGGGACCTTGTCAAAAGCCTTGCTAAAATCCATGTAGACTACATCAAACGCACTACCCTCATCGACCCTCTTTGTTATCTCCTCAAAAACTTCAATCAAGTTAGTCAGACACGACCTTCTCTTAACAAATCCATGCTGACTGTCCTTGATTAATCCGTGCCTTTCCAAATGACGATTAATACTGTCCGTCAGAATTTTTTCCAATAATTTGCCCACCACCGAGGTTAGGCTGACTGGCCTGTAATTACTTGGTCTATCCCTTTCTCCCTTTTTAAATGATGGTACAACGTTAGCAGTCCTCTGGCAGCATGCCTGTAGCCAGAGAGGATTGGAAAACTATTGTCAGAGCCTCTGCTATTTCCTCCCTCGCTTCTCTAAACAGCCTGGGATACATTTCATCTGGGTCTGGTGATTTATCTATTTTCAAAGATGCTAAACCCCTTAATATTTCCTCTCTCACTATGTTTATCTCATTTCATATTTGAGACTCCTCCTCCTTAACTACAATGTCTGCACCATCCCCCTCTTTTGTGAAGACAGACGCAAAGTATTCATTAAGAACCATACCCATGTCTTACGCCTCCACACACAGGTTACCTTTTTGGTCTCCAATAGGCCCTACCCTTTCCTTGCTCTTTATGTATTTATACATGGAGTAGGCCATTCAACCCCTAGAGTGATGGTTTTCTGTCATTTAATGATTTATCCAAATCCATATAGCTTCTGTTTTTGAAAGTTGCAGTGTGGAACTGGGGAGAATTGAGAAGGTGTTCCTGAATCGCAGCATTCTCTCAACAAATAACCAAGGAAGGGCAGCTGGTTCTATTATCGAATGATACATTTCATGCTTAAAGCAGGTAAATCATTTCTCAACGAGAAAGGTTGTTGTTGAGAGTTGGCTGCATGTTTAAGGTTCACTAGTTGCCTAGCGAGATGTCTGCTTACACAGGCTCTCGGAGCTGAATGACCTACTCCTGTTCCTATGGTATCTCTCTCGCTCACGGTGCAGAACGCAGTGTTACAGCCCTAGACATAATGTGCATCATAGAATTCTGGTGCTGTGCAAACTATCGAAACGAACAGTGAATGAGCAGCAAGCCAGCCCAACATGTCAGTTGCGTAAACATGCTCAAGTCCTGTCTCTCCAGAGACCAACAAGTGCCAAATTAAACTTTGCACAAAGCTGGCTAGCACTCCACCTAGTGGATCAATTAATATTGCAGCAACAACAACAACAACTTGCATTTATATTGCGCCTTTAACACAGTAAAATGTCCCAAGGCGCTTTACAGGTGCATTTCAGACAAAATTTGACACCGAGCCATATTTTTATAAAATTCGTTTATGGGATGTGGGCGTCGCTGGCAAGGCCAACATTTATTGCCCATCCCTAATTGCCCTTGAGAAGGTGGTGGTGAGCCGCCTTCTCTAACTGCTGCAGTCCGTGTGGTGAAGGTACTCCCACAGTGTTGTTAGGGAGGAAGTTCCAGGATTTTGACCCAGCGACGATGAAGGATCGGTGATATACTTCCAAGTTAGGATGGTGTGTGACTTGGAGGGGAACTTGGAGGTGGTGGTGTTCGCATGCGCCTGCTGCCCTTGTCCTTCTAGGTGGAAGAGGTTGCGGGTTTGGGAGGTGCTGCCGAAGAAGCCTTGGCGAGTTGCTGCAGTGCATCTTGTAGATGGTACACACTGCAGCCACGGTATGCCGGTGGTGGAGGGAGTGAATGTTTAAGGTGGTGGATGGGGTGCCGATCAAGCAGGATGCTTTGTCCTGGACGGTGTTGAGTTTCTTGAGTGCTGTTGGAGCTGCACTCATCCAGGCAAGTGGAGAGTATTCCATCACACTCCTTACTTGTGCCTTGTAGATGGTGGAAAGGCTTTGGGGAGTCAGGAGGTGAGACACTCGCCACAGAATACCTAGCCTCTGACCTGCTCTTGTTGCCACAGTATTTATGTGGCTGGTCCAGTTAAGTTTCTGGTCAATGGTGACCCCCAGGATGTTGATGGTGGGGGATTCGGTGATGGTAATTCCGTTGAATGTCAAGGGGAGGTGGTTAGACTCTCGCTTGTTGGAGATAGTCATTGCCTGGCACTTCTGTGGCGCGAATGTTATCTGCCACTTATCAGCCCAAGCCTGAACTCCGTCCAGGTTTTGTTGCATGCGGGCATGGACTGCTTCATTATCTGAAGAGTTGTGAATGGCGCTGAACACTGCAATCATCAGCGAACATCCCCATTTCTGACCTTATGTTGGAGGGAAGGTCATTGATGAAGCAGCTGAAGATGGTTGGGCCTAGGACACTGCCCTGAGGAACTCCTGCCGCGATGTCCTGGGGCTGTGATTATTGACCTTCAACGACCACAACCATCACAGCATAAGGAGCTATTCGGACAGGTGACTAATCGCTTCGTCATAGTGGTAGATTTTAAGGAGCGTCTTAAAGGAGAGGAGAGAGGTGGAGAGATGGAGAGGTTTGCGGAACGAATTCCAGAGCTTAGGGCCTAGGCAGCTGAAGGCACAGCTGCCGATCGTGGGGCGAAGGAAATCAGGGATGCACAAGAAGCCAGAATTGGAGGAGCGCAGAGATCTCGGAGGGTGGGGCTGGAGATGTTACAGAGATAGAGACGTTAAACCAAAGTCCTGTTCAGATGTTAATGGTGGAAGGCTGAGAAGGCCCATCTTCATCAGAGCCTACGCCGTGATATAAGACATGTTGAAAGTGGGGTTTAACACCTCCATTTGATTTATACGAAACTTTCATATGATCCTTTAAAAAAAATTGCTGCAAAATATTAACATCCTGTAAGAACACAGACCCTCATTATCCTTCAATACGATACACTTCCAGATGTATTTTAATCTTATTAAGCAACGTATTGCTACAGAAATAGTCATTTTGATTACATTGTAGAATACATGTTTCAAAGGGTCATTAACAATTACTATTGATTGTGCATAGTACGCTGGTCCTTTAGATAATTAATTGGCACCAATCAAGCCACATTCTCCAGATATATATCCAGGAAATAAGGACATAGCGATAAAAGCATTCATAGAAACATAGAAACATAGAAGATAGGAGCAGGAGTAGGCCATTCAGGCCCCTCGAGCCTGTTCCGCCATTTAATGAGATCATGGCTGATCATCCAAATTCAGTACCCTGTCCCTGCTTTCTCCACATATCCCTTGGTCCCTTTAGCCTTAAGAAATATATCTAACTCCTTCTTGAATATATTTAATGAATTGGCCTCAACTGCCTTCTGTGGTAGAGAATTCCACAGGTTCACCATTCTCTGGGTGAAGAAATTCCTCCTCATCTCAGTCCTAAATGGCTTACCCCTTATCCTTAGACTGTGACCCCTGGTTCTGGACTCCCCCGCCATCGGGAACATACTTCCTGCATCTAGTCTGTCTAGTCCTATTAGAATTTTATAAGTTTCAATGAGATCCCCTCTCATTCTTCTAAACTCTAGCGAATATAAGCCTAATCGACCCAATCTCTCTTCATACGTCATTCCTGCCATCCCAGGTATCAGTCTGGTGAATCTTCACTGCACTCCCTCCATGGCAAGAACATCCTTCCTCAGATAAGGCGACCAAAACTGCACACAATACTCAAGGTGTGGTCTCACCAAGGCCCTGTACAACTGTAGCAAGACATCCTTGCTCCTGTACTCGAATCCTCTCGCTATGAAGGCCAACATACCATTTGCCTTCTTAACCGCCTGCTGCACCTGCATGCTTACCTTCAGCAACTGGTGCACAAGGACATCCAGGTCTCGTTGCACTTCCCCTTTTCCCAATCTATTGCCGTTCAGATAATAATCTGTCTTCCTGTTTTTGCCACCAAAGTGGATAACCTCGCATTTATCCACATTATACTGCATCTGCCATGCATCTGCCCAATCACCCAACCTGTCCAAATCATACTGGAGTTTCTCTGCATCCTCCTCACAGCACATACGCCCACCCAGCTTTGTGTCGTCTGCAAACTTGGAGATATTACATCTAGTTCCCTCGTCTAGATCATTAATATATATTGTGAATAGCTGGGGTCCTAGCACCGATCCCTGCGGTACCCCACTAGTCACTGCCTGCCACTCGGAAAAAGACCCGTTTATTCCAACTCTTTGCTTCCTGTCTGCCAACCAGTTCTCTATCCAAATCAGTACCTTACCCCCAATCCCATGTGCTTTAACTTTGCATGCTAATCTCTTATGCGGGACCTTATCGAAAGCCTTCTGAAAGTCCAAATACACCACATCCACTGGTTCTCCCTTATCTATTCTACCAGTTACATCCTCAAAAAATTCCAGTAGATTGTCAAGCATGATTTACCTTTTGTAAATCCATGTTGACTTTGTCCGATCCTGTCACTGTTTTCCAAGTGCTCTGCTATTACATCTTTTATAATGGACTCTAGCATTTTCCCCACTACCGATGTCAGGCTTATAATTCCCCGTTTTCTCTCTACCACCTTTTTTAAATAGTGGGGTTACATTAGCTACCCTCCAATCCATGGGAACTGTTCCAGAGTCTATAGAATTTTGGAAGATGACCAGCAATGCATCTACTATTTCTATGGCCACTTCCTTAAGTACCCTAGGATGTAGATTATCAGGCCCTGGGGATTTATCGGCCTTCAATCCCATCAATTTCCCTAACACCATTTCCCTGCAAATACTGATTTCATTCAATTCCTCCCTCTCATTAGACCCTATGTTCCCCGACATCTCTGGGAGGTTATTTGTGTCCTCCTTTGTGAAGACAGAACCAAAGTATGTATTTAATTGGCCTGCCATTTCTTTGTTCCCCATTATAAATTCCCCTGATTCTGACTGCAAGGGACCTACGCTTGACTTCACCAATCTTTTTCTCTTCACATATCTATAGAAGCTTTTACAGTCAGTTTTTATGTTCCCTGCAAGCTTACTCTCATGTTGTTCAGCATGTTACAAGACACAACAGAAAGTGAAAGCACCCAACACAAGAGCTAACACGAGCTTACATTATCCTTGATGGATAGTTTGAAATGGTAACTCTTCATTGAGGAAAAATAAATTGTATCAGAAGCAAAAGCGATGAGAATTGATTATTTGTTTTGCAAGCCTTCAAATAAATGAAAATGGATTTTTATTCTTAATTTAAAATTAAAGAAATTGACATTTGTTCAAATGTAATATTTACTGTGAAGCTTTATATGAACCAAATACCTCAATAGTGCTGTGGGATCTTTTACATCCACCGAAGAGGCAAATGGGGCCTCAGTTTAACATTTCATCCAAGAGAGAACACTTCTGACAGTGCAGCACTCCCTCAGCAGAGCATGGGAACATCAGCCTGGATTTTGTGTTCAAGTCTCTGGAGTGGGACTTGAACTCAGGACCTTGCGAGTCAGAGACAAGAAAGCTACCAACTGAGCCACAATTGACAACCATGGACACTGTAGTTCTTTGAGGAGTCTTGAGGCAAGTTGGGCTTGTGTAGCTGCCAAGAACAGTCTGCTCTGGCTCCTCTTCGTATTGACTGCATGGGGAGAGGTTGATCTTGCTGTAAGTGTGTAGCACATACTGTTGCAGTGCTTTTCTCAGCCTTCCAGCTTGCATTATGTGAAACGATTTTAAGTGACAAGCACAACATTTTCTGCATCTGACAGGAGTAGCAATGCAACTTTACATTTCCGCTTACAGAGCATATAAATATTACACCAACCACATTGCCAGATAATGCAATGTAATGCAACCGTTGATGCAATTTTGCATTAATGACATTTAATGGAACACCAGATGGTTTGGGACCAACAGCAGCTTCTAGTCTGAATTACCATCTCAATTGGCCTCCTAGACTTAAACAGATAGAGAATATTAAAGGGACAGTGGCAGCATGGATACAAAATTGGCTAAGGGACAGAAAGCAGACAGTCGAGGTGAATGGTTGTTTTTCAGACTGGAGGGAAGTCTACAGTGGTGTTCATCAGGGGTCGGTATTAGGACCACTGCTCTTTTCATACATATTAATGACCTGGACTTGGGCATAATTTCAAAGACTGCAGATAACACGAATCTCAGAAATGTAGTAAACAATGAGGAGGATAGTAACAGACTTCAGGAGGACATAGACAGCCTGGTGAAATGGGCAGACACATGGCAGATGAAATTCAACATAGAGAAGTGTGAAGTGAAACATTTTGATCGGAAGAATGAGGAAAGGCAATATAAACTAAATACAATTTTGAAGGGGGTGCAGGAACAGAGCGACCTGGGGGTGCATGTATACAAATCTTTGAAGGTGGCAGGACAAGTTGAGAAGGCTGTTAAAAAAGCACATGGGATCTTTGGCTTTATTAAATGAGAAGTCGCACAACACCAGGTTATAGTCCAACAGATTTATTTAAAATTACAAGCTTTCGGAGCTATCGATCGCCCCTTCTTCAGGTAAAGTTACTATGAGTGAATCTACAAAAATTCACAGAATATAAACACAGAGAAAATACAGAGATACAATCTTTCCTTACATCAAAGACACACCAAGAGCACAGCCAAGACAATGAGATGTGTCCTAGGGGGTCCAACGTGTCAAAACCTGCTGTCTGCATATCCTCTCCATTTGGGTTTGTTTTTTGTGTTTGTTTTTTGTGTTTGTTTTTTTTTAAAACTGGAAAGACAGACAACGATGTCAAGTCACGTTCTGTAGTGTGACATGAACCCGATATCCCTATTGAGGCCGTCCTCATGAGTGCGGAACTTGGCTATCAGTTTCTGCTCGATGATTTTGCGTTGTCGTGTATCTCGAAGGCCGCCTTGGAGAACGCTAACCCGCAGATCCGAGGCTGAATGCCCTTGACTGCTGAAGTGTTCCCCGACTGGGAGGCAACCATCCTGCCTGGCGATTGTTGCGCGGTGTCCGTTCATACGTTGTCTCAGTGTCTGCATGGTCTCGCCGATGTACCATGCTCTGGGGCATCCTTTCCTGCAACGTATCAGGTAGACAATGACGTAATAAAGACTCACTACGCACTTGAACATAAAGCAAGGCTTTAATCAACTTGTAACAAAACGTGGAGGTCTAGTTAGCAGTCACTAGCTTCCTGTTTCCAGATTGTCTCTGCCCAAGGTGGGCCCATGCCTGAGTATTTATACTCCCTGGACGGCGCCCCAGCTGGCCGCCCAGTAGTACTTCCTGAGTTGTTACTTGCGATTTATGACAGACAACGTTGGCCGAGTCACATGAGTATGTACCATGTACCTGGTGGGTAGTGTCCTCACGTGTGATGACGGTATCTGTGTTCATGATCTGGCATATCTTGCAGAGGTTGCCGTGGCAGGGTTGTGTGGTGTCGTGGTCGCTGTTCTCCTGACAGCTGGGTAATTTGCTGCGAACGATGGTACTTTTGAGGTTAGGCGGCTGCTTGAAGGCGAGTAGTGGAGGCGTGGGGATGGCCTTAGCAAGGTGTTTGTCGTCATCGATGACATGTTGAAGGCTGCGAAGAACATGGCGTAGTTTCTCCGCTCCGGGGAAGTACTGGACGATGTAGGGTACTCTGTTGGTTGTGTCCCATGTTCGTCTTCTGAGGAGGTCTATGCGGTTTTTCGCTGTGGCCCGTCGGAACTGTCGATCGACGAGTCGAGCGTCATATCCCGTTCTTACGAGGGCGTCTTTCAGTGTCCGTAGGTGTCCATCGCGTTCCTCCTCATCTGAGCAGATCCTGTGTATTCGCAGGGCTTGTCCATAGGGGATGGCTTCTTTAACGTGGTTAGGGTGGAAGCTGGAGAAGTGGAGCATCGTGAGGTTGTCCGTGGGCTTGCGGTAGAGTGAAGTGCTGAGGCGTCCGTCTTTGATGGAGATTCGTGTGTCCAAGAATGAAACCGATTCTGAGGAGTAGTCCATGGTGAGCTTGATGGTGGGATGGAACCTGTTGATGCTATCGTGTAGTCCTTTCAGTGATCCTTCGCCGTGGGTCCAATTATTAAATGAGGAATAGATACAAAAGCAAGGAGGTTATGCTAAACCTTTCTAAAACACTGGTTAGGCCTCAGCTGGAGAATTGTGTTCAATTCTGGGCACCGCACTTTAGGAAGGAAGTGAAGGCCTTGGAGATGGTGCAGAAGAGATTTACTGGAATGGTACCAGGGATGAGGGACTTCAGTTATGTGAAGAGTCTGGTGAAGCTGAGGTTGTTCTCCTTCGAGTAGTCAAGGTTAAGAGGGGATTTAAAAGAGGTGTTCAAAATGATGAGGGGTTTTGATAGAGTAAATAATGAGAAACTGGCAGAAGGGTCATTAACCAGAGGACACAGATTTAAGGTGTTGGCAAAAGAACCAGAGACGACATGAGGAATTTTTTTTTACGCAGCAAGTTGTTGTGATCTGGAATGAACTGCCTGAAAGGGTGGTGGAAGCAGATTCAATAGTAACATTCAAAAGGGAATTGGATAAATACTTGAAGGGAAAAAATTATAGGGCTATGAGGGAAGAGCAGAGGAGTGGGACTAAGAGCCCCCCCTAAACCCCTCTGCTTCTCTCTCATTTTATAAGACCCTCCTTAAATCTACCTCTTTGACCAGTCACCTTCCTAATATCTCCTTATGTGGCTCGGTGTCAAATTTTATTTGATAACGCTCCTGTGAAGCGCCTTGGGATGTTTTACTACGTTAAAGGCGCTATATAGACGAGCAGGGGAGTTCTCCCCGGTGTTTATCCCAATCTTTATCCCTCAATCAACATCACTAAAACAGATTATCTGGTCATTATCACATTGCTGTTTGTGGGAGCTTGCTGTGCCCAATTTGGCTGCCGTGTTTCCTACATTACAACAGTGACTACACTTCACAAAGTACTTCATTGGCTGTAATGCGCTTTGGGACGTCCGGTGGTCGTGAAAAGCTCTATCTAAAATGCAAGTCTTTCTTTCATTCTCTATTCTACAATCAATGCAATGGGTTTTATCACTTCTCACCCGGTTTGTTCCACAGAAGGAGTTAAATTAACTGAGCTGTCATTCTGCAGCCTGTTTAACAATGGGTGCACAATGTGTATTGGTATCACTCGTTATCATTCCTCATTATGGAGGACTCACATCCACAACTGGTCTCATATCTAAACAACTGAATTCAAACAGAATGTAAGAATGACTAAAGAAGTTATCCAGCTCACTTACCATGACAAATCACTAGTAAAATGGGCCATCTGTACTCTCAAAAATCTAGGGGGATGGGGGCGTGTTGGCTTCTGATTGACAGGCCATGGAGCATAATTGGAAATCTAACCTGGCTGTCACTTTTTATTTTGCCCCTCGGCCCTCTCCCCTTCCAGTCACCCTTTTTCTCTCTCCCTCCCCAACTGCACGGGAAGTAATACTAGATATAACTTTCACACACACCACTGCTGCAAGAGCCCATTAGTAATTTAGGAAACGCAGCAGCCAATCTGCACACAGCAAGCTCTCACAAACAGCAATGTGATAATGACCAGATAATCTGTTTTTAGTGACTCGCACCAAGTCCCGTTCGTCCATCATCCCTGTGCTCGCTGACCTACATTGGCTCCCGGTTAAGCAGCGCCTCGATTTCAAAATTCTCATCCTTGTTTTCAAATCGCTCCATGGCCTCGCCCCTCCCAATCTCTGTAATCTCCTTCAGCCCCACAATCCCCGAGATATCTGCGCTCCTCTAATTCTGCCCTCTTGAGGATCCCTGATTATAATCGCTCAACCTTTGGTGGTCATGCCTTCTGTTGCCTAGGCCCTAAGCTCTGGAATTCCCTGCCTAAACCTGTCCGCCTCACTACCTCTCTTTCCTCCTTTAAGACGCTCCTTAAAACCTACCTCTTTGACCAAGCTTTTGGTCACCTGCCCTAATTTATCCTTATGTGGATCGGTGTCAAAATGTTTTTTATCTTAAAATACTCCTGTGCAGCGCCTTGGGATGTTTTACTACGTTAAAGGCGCTATATAAATACAAGTTGTTATTGTTGTTGTTGTTGATGTTGGCTGAGGGATAAATATTGGCCAGGGCACCGGGAGAATTCCCCTGCTCTTCTTCGAAATAGTGCCGTGGGATCTTTTACATCCACCTGAGGGGGCAGACGGGGTTGCAGTTTAACGTCTCATCTGAAAGATGGCACCTCCGACAGTGCAGCACTCCCTCAGTACTGCACTGGAGTGTCACCATAGATTTTGTGCTCAAGTCTCTGGAGTGGGACTTGTACCCAAGACCTTCACTTTCAGAAATGAGAGTGCTACCCCTGGGCCAATGCTGATACAGCTATGCTTGTAATGTACTGCAACTTTAAAATGTATATTTAGTTTGACATATTTGAGTATTCTCCTCTGTAGGCAGAATAGAACTATTGTATTGTGTAGCAAATAGCGTAGATGCCTTTAAGGGGGAAGCTCGATAAACATTTGAGGGAGAAAGGAATAGAAGGGTTTGATGTTCGGGTGAGATGAAGAGGGGTGGGAGGAGGCTCATGTGGAGCATAAACACCAGCATAGACCAGCTGGGCTGAATGGCCTGATTCTGTGCTGTACATTCGATGTAATTCTATGTTTAACCTGTTGTGTTGCTTTAATAAACTCCTTTTCTCTCATTATACTGTATTCAGCACTTTGTACGGACCCAAGGTCTGGGGGTCAGGCTGTGGCCTGAGGGTGGGGGAGATGCAAACCATGCACCCCCTTTTTACAACACCACACCACGAGAGTTGGCAGAGTAAGCGTAAATGTCCTGGACCGCTTCCTTCCAGCTTTAGTGCAAGTATTTGAATCAGAAATAAGGAAATAAAGTCATCCTTGCAATGGGGACTGACAAATCTCCTGTTTTCGCTGTGGCAGTATGAAAAGATATGAGCTGCCTTTGCCGAGAATGGCAGCGTGAGCAGATCCCAACATCTGCAGGATGTCACATTGATAATTAAAGGCTTCCTGCCTGCCAGCCTCCAATGGCTCATTCCTTCTACCCACTTCTTCATTACACACGGTGGGAGAGGAAGTGCTGCACGCTTAGTATGTTATTAAAAAAAATACCCCGATGGCATGACTGTTTGCACAGGCTATTTAACCCAGCATGCATTTCCTGCTCATCACTCTCTGGCTGCAAGGCACTAGTGTATATGTTAATAGACTGATTGCTGCGTGGAGCAGGAATCCCATGGGGCTACTTACACTTGAACTGGCGACTTCTGGATTGCTTTTCATCTTCACATCAGTTCGAGCGCAACCAGAATCTTTCTGCTTTAAACCCTCCAGACCTGGTGTTATTGTCTTCCATTACCAGAATTATGTAGAGAGACTAGAGAAGCTGAGATTGTTCTCCTCAGTGTAGAGAAGATTTAATAGAGGAGTTCAAAATTAAGAGGGGTTTTGACAGAGTAGATACAGAGAAACTGTTTCCATTGATAGGAGGGTCGGTCATCAGAGGACACAAATTTAAGGTAATTGGAAAAAGAACCAGAGGGGAGATGAGGAGAATTATTTTTTAAACGCAGCGCGTTGTTATGATCTGGAATGCACTGCCTGAAAAGATGGTGGGAGCAGATCCAAAAACGGAATTGGATAAATGCTTGAATTGGAAAAATTTGCAGGACTATGGGAAATGGGTAGGGGAGTGGGACTAATTATATAGCTCATTCAAAGAGCCGGCACAGGCACGATGGGCCGAATGGCGCCTTCTGTGCTGTAACATTCAATGACTGTAGGATTGGGGAGAACCTGAATTCACTTCACTGTACTTTGGTTCCTCCCGGTGTCACACATACACATAGGATTATTCATGTTGACATCCCAACAAGGACTGATCATAGTGCTGGCACAGGTAGTGTGTCTTGTTTCTATACAGTACATACTGCAGGGGTGCAGTAGTGCAGTGGTTGTGTTACTGGACTACTAATCCAGTAAAACTGTGAGTTCAAATCCCACCGTGGTAGTTTGAGAATTTGAAATCAGTTTTAATAAAAAGCTGGTATCAGTACAAGTGACTGTGCAGCTGTTGCTTTGCTGTAAAATCCCAACTGGTTCACAAATATCCTTTAGGGAGGGAAACCTGTTGGCCTATATATGACTTCAGTCCCACACCAACATGCCCTTTATAGTGGGCTGAGCAAGTTACTCAGTCAGGGTAACTGGGCAATTATTTCCAGCCTTTCCAGTGATGCCCACATCCCTAGAATGAATGAATACATTTTAAAAATGAACTTCTAAATCAACTTTTTACTTCGTCCAAATTCATTCTGGTGTAAACTCATGATAAATTCAATACCCAAAAATGGTGGTACGGTATTTGTCATTGACAATGAATTAATGCAGTCTCACTTCTACAAGTATGAATTGATTTGCGATGGATGAACGGGAGCTGACAATCTCCTTGGATGAAAATGCTTGCCAAAGTCTTACAGTAAAGCCAATTGATTGTCTCCTGGGCTGCTCTGATAACTCCAAGAGCTAGGATATGGTCGAATGGACATGTCACTATTCACCAACACTGGACCACAACAGTTTAATTGTTACGAGCCTTTGATTTCAGACATCAAGCCTGCAGGAGCACTGCGATATACAGCTCCTGTACACTCAGCTGATGTATCTGTACAAAGCTGCCAGTACTATTAACAGCAAGCGCAACTTATTAGTTGGAATGGAAATGCATCAACATTTCATGCTGATAGATCGGCAAAGGAACAACATTTGATCACCAGTTTGTTCTTATTAACGTGAACAACAACTGCCCTGAAAGCAAACCACTTGTCATATTTGTAGCCAGGGACACCACTTCACCCCTTCCCAAGATCAAATATGGCATAGATCAGCAATACTCCCCAAACAACTGGAGAAACGGCTTCAAAATCCGGCAATTCAATTTTCCCCACACTCCATCTCAGGGATCTAACCAGGAAATTCAGGGTTATTTTCTGCCGCAGGCTGAAAGGGGGGGAAAAAAATCCTTTCACCTGCAATTTTAGAATGATTGGCTCAGTGGTAGCACTCTCCCCTCTGAGTCAGAAGGTTGTGGGTTCAAGTCCCACACCAGAGTCTTGAGTTCAAAATCTAGGCTGACATTCCCAGTGCAGTACTGAGGGAGTGATTCAGAGGTGCCGTCACTTGGATGGACATAAAAGATCCCACGGCACTATTTCGAAGAAGAGCAGAGGAGTTTTCCCCGTTATCCTGGTCAATATCAATCCCTCAACCAACATCACTAAAAACAGGTTATTTGGTGATTATCACTTTGCTGTTTGTGAGACCTTGCTGTGCGCAAATTGGCTGCTGTGTTTCCTACATTACAACAGTGACTATACTTCAAAAAATACTTAATTGGCTGTAAAGCGCTTTGGGACGTCCTGAGGTCGTGAAAGGCGCTATATAAATGCGAGTCTATCTTTCTTTGGTTACCAAACACTCTGAATATACAGCATCTGTAAAACACCAACTGTTAGTACTAAATACGATTCTGGGCTTCGGACCTGACATCGCTGGAAGATGAACACCATAAGATACTCTTGTAGCTCAGTTATGGAAAGGCTAAGATCAAAGTATCATACAGCACAGAAGGAGGCCATTCGGTCCATTGTGCCTGTGCTGTCTCTTTGAAAGAGCTATCCAATTAGTCCCACTCCCCTGCTCTTTCCCCATAGTCCTGCAAATTTCTCCTTTTTATTTATGTATCCAATTCCCTTTTGAAAGTTACCATTGAATCTGCCCCTTTCAGGCAGCACTTTCCAGATCATAATTATAGACCAGTTAGTCTAACATCTGTGGTGGGTAAAATTTTGGAGTCTATTATTAAGGAGACAGTAACGGAACATTTAGATAAACATAATTTGATAGGACAAAGTCAGCATGGCTTTATGAAGGGGAAATCATGTCTGACAAATTTGCTTGAGTTCTTTGAGGACATAACGTACAGGGTGGATAAAGGGGAACCAATGGACGTAGTGTATTTAGACTTCCAGAAGGCATTCGACAAGGTGCCACATAAAAGATTATTGCTCAAGATAAAAAATCACTGGATTGGGGGTAATATTCTGGCATGGGTGGAGGATTGGTTATCTAACAGGAAGCAGAGAGTTGGGATAAATGGTTCATTCTCGGACTGGCAACCAGTAGCCAGTGGTGTTCCGCAGGGGTCGGTGCTGGGTCCCCAACTCTTTACAATCTATATTAACGATTTGGAGGAGGGGACCGAGTGTAACATATCAAAGTTTGCAGATGATACAAAGATGGGAGGGAAAGTAGAAAGTGAGGAGGACATAAAAAACCTACAAGGGGATATAGACAAGCTGGGTGAGTGGGCAGAGATTTGGCAGATGCAATACAATATTGGAAAATGTGAGGTTATGCACTTTGGCAGGAAAAATCAGAGAGCAAGTTATTATCTTAATGGCGAGAAACTGGAAAGTACTGCAGTACAAAGGGATCTGGGGGTCCTAGTGCAAGAAAATCAAAAAGTTAGTATACAGGTGCAGCAGGTGATCAAGAAGGCCAACGGAATGTTGGCTTTTATTGCTAGGGGGATAGATTATAAAAACAGGGAGGTATTGCTGCAGTTATATAAGGTATTGGTGAGACCGCATCTGGAATACTGCATACAGTTTTGGTGTCCATACTTAAGAAAAGACATACTTGCTCTCGAGGCAGTACAAAGAAGGTTCACTCAGTTAATCCCCGGGATGAGGGGGTGGACATATGAGGAGAGGTTGAGTAGATTGGGACTCTACTCATTGGAGTTCAGAAGAATGAGAGGCGATCTTATTGAAACATATAAGATTGTGAAGGGGCTTGATCGGGTGGATGCGGTAAGGATGTTCCCAAGGATGGGTGAAACTAGAACTAGGGGGCATAATCTTAGAATAAGGGGCTGCTCTTTCAAAACTGAGATGAGGAGAAACTTCTTCACTCAGAGGGTAGTAGGTCTGTGGAATTTGCTGCCCCAGGAAGCTGTGGAAGCTACATCATTAAATAAATTTAAAACAGAAATAGACAGTTTCCTAGAAGTAAAGGGAATTAGGGGTTACGGGGAGCGGGCAGGAAATTGGACATGAGGCTGAGTTCGGATCGGTCGAGGCCCTGTGGGTGGCGTAGCGGGCCCAGGGGCTGAGTAGCCGGGTCCTGCTCCTACTTCTTGTGTTCTTTAGATTTGAGGTGAGGATCAGATCAGCCATGATCTTATTGAATGGCGGAGCAGGCTCGAAGGGCCGATTGGCCTACTCCTGCTCCTATTTCTTATGTTCTTATGTTCTTATAACAACTTGCTGCATTAAAAAAATAATCCTCCTCATCTCCGCTCTGGTTCTTCTGCCAGTTATCTTATTTCTGTGTCCTGCCTGTGGAAAGAGTTTCTCCCTATTTACTCTATCAAAGCACCGCTATTAAATCTTCCCTTCACCTTCTCTGCTCTAAGGAGAACAACCCCAGCTTCTCCAGCCTCTCCACATCACTGAATTACCTCATCCCTGGTCCCATTCTAGTAAATCTCCTCTGCACGTTCTCCAAAACTTTAACATCCTTCCTAAGGGGGACACAATACTCCAGCTCAGGCCTAACCAGTGACACAATACAGGGTTTACAGATGCGCTGCTAGATAAAGGGAGCTGGTTTCAGAAAGTAAAACCAGTCCCTCCCCTCCTCAGTGTATAAACTGATAGTGAAATTGAGTATCTGCATTACACAGTGCAACTCGGGAGGAACCCCCGCACCCACCACCTCCCCACCCCAATCCTCTCATCTCTCACTCGCTCCTCCCTCCTCTCCATCCCCTTCCCCTCTCCATATATCCTCCCGTTCTCATTCGAGTACGCCGGAACTTAAAATGGCCGTAAATTACTTTAAACAATCGGAGCCCAAAGAGACACTGAACCTTCAAATCTTCACCTGCCCAAATTTCTCCTTATGTGACTCGGTGTCAAATGTTTTGTCTTTTAACACTCCTGTGCAGCGCCTTGGGACATTTTACTACGTTAAAGGCACTATATAAATACAAGTTGTTGTTAAGTTTCAACTCATTTAACCGTCATGTGTGCACATCAGGAGCAGAACCTTGAAGATCCTGCAATCAGGGAAGCTTCTCAATTTTTAATGTGACTTATACTGATGCCATAAAAACGTATTCAAAGAAACAGATACTACAGAGCTGGCCTCACTGAGGATAATGTTTTTTTTAGAAAACACTCTATAAAATTGCAATTAAAAGAGCAGAAATCTTTGACTTTGTTTCCTGCTGTGCCTGAAAATCTTGCGGCAGTGTTGAGAGGCCCCTCCCCCGAACCTGCGCAATTGGAGGCTCCTCAGGTTCAAGCTCTGGGGGTGGAGGTTTGTTTGGGTGGAGGGTTTGATGGGCAGATGTAAAAGATCGAGGAGACTTGGGCCTATTGTAGCTATACATGTAGCTCACACCTACAATTCCCCGATCTCTTAAGCCACGTGATTGGGTTGTGCCCAGATTTACGCGCGTCTCTGGGTGCAAACGTGAAGGAAACTCCAGGCCAAAGTCCCTTCAATAGAGATTTACGGGAGCCGTACAATATTAAATGGGAGTGGACTGGCAGCTTTTACCTGGCATCGATTGCACAGGTGCCAGATTTTAGACTGTAAAATAGAGCAGCCAGTGTACTAAGTATACATTAATACTTATTGTGAATTATAACAGCTTCAAGTAGCTTGAAACACTATCGCCAGAAACTGTAAATGTTTGACAAACAAAATGAACAGAAGCCAAGACTTTCTGTTTATACAATAGTGGTGCAGCATTCGATATTTGAGACGGCTGTTCTACAGTTAAGCTGGTTAATGGAGCTCCCTCTGATCAGTTGCCATTAATCAGAATTCCAAGTGGCCCTCAGGCATCCTGAGAGCATTCATGACGGCTTCTTCAGAGAATTGGAGTCTAGCTTTTCCAAATCCACTTTAGCCTTCTGTTACTGTTGGTTATCATTATTTACAAACGATTAAAGATGCCAAAGAAAACTGTCCGACAGATCACATTCTGCTAGAAACTGTATTGTGTTGCTTGGTTTTCACAAAAGCAGTTTGATCTGAAATTAAATTTCACAAAAGCAGCTCATGCTGATATTCATACACACACGCACACACACTGCACACACACATACCGCACACACGTGAGTACACACACCGCACGCACACATACCGCACACACGTGAGTACACACACCGCACGCACACATACCGCACACACACGAGTACACGCACACACACCGCACACACACATACTGCACACACACGAGTACACGCACACACACCGCACACACACATACCGCACACACACGAGTACACGCACACACACCGCACACACACATGACGCACACACGTGAGTACACACACTGCACACACACATACCGCACACACGTGAGTACACACACCGCACGCACACATACCGCACACACGTGAGTACACACACCGCACGCACACATACCGCACACACGTGAGTACACACACTGCACGCACACATACCGCACACACGTGAGTACACACACCGCACGCACACATACCGCACACATACCACACACACGTGAGTACACACACTGCACGCACACATACCGCACACACGTGAGTACACACACTGCACGCACACATACCGCACACACGTGAGTACACACACTGCACGCACACATACCACACACACGTGAGTACACACACTGCACGCACACATGCGGCACACACGTGAGTACACACACTGCACGCACACATACCGCACACACGTGAGTACACACACCGCACGCACACATACCGCACACACGTGAGTACACACACTGCACGCACACATACCGCACACACGTGAGTACACACACCGCACGCACACATACCGCACACATACCGCACACACGTGAGTACACACACTGCACGCACACATACCGCACACACGTGAGTACACACACCGCACGCACACACCACACACACACCGCACGCGCACACTGCACACACGTGAGTACACACACCGCACACACACAGCACGCACACACACAGCACGCACACACACGAGTACACACACACATGAGTACACACACACACACACGAGTACACACACACACGGCACACACACACACGGCACACACACACACGGCACACACGCGCACGAGTACACACACCGCACTTGCAGACCGCACACACGTGAGTACACACACCCCACACACACACCTACCGTGCACACACATGAGTATACACACCCGTGCACACATCGCGCACACCGCACACACAAACAAATACATCCATCAGGGGTCTCTGAAAAAAGACTGGGGGCAGTAACCCTCGCCGCAGTTCCCCTCTATAACCCAGGGGTGCCGAGCTCAACTTTACCCCTCCGACTACTGAGATCAGTTAACTCAGCACAGGATGGGAATCAAACCCGGGGCCTGTAGGCCGTGAGGGCATCAATGAGAGAGTCTGGAAGTCGACCGATAAGAATGAGAATCTTATTTTGAAGGTCGTACCATTTCTGGATTCATTCCAAAAAACGAACTCCAGATTGAATTAGCGAGTCTGATCACACTGACTCCCACTCCATATTTTACCAAATGACCTAACACAAATCTCGAGTTGGACACTTCTTCACTCCTGGTTAAAATTGCAAGAATTACAGTTGATGTTCTTCGTTGTTTATACCTCGGGGGTAGTTTTTAAACAGGCAGATCGACTGCCTGTTACACCCTCCGCCCGATTCTCCTTCCGTCAACTTCACTGAAAAGGAAAATGGGGCGGGGCATGCGATGGGCAGCCTGCTTCCCTTCACACTTAAATCTCACCCTCACAATAAATGCTACCCCTCGCTCCTTTCTTCCAGGTCCAGAAGCTGCACTCATTCCTCAGGGAGAAGAGGAAGAAAAAGAGGAAGAAGAGGGCTGCATTGCAGAAGAAGCAGCCTCACTCGACCTTACCCGTGCAGATGCCAGCTCGGAGACTGGCACGCGGCCTAGTTCAGAGGGCGGCCTACAGAGGGGTCCGCACCTGGAGATGCACCCAGCACTAGTGCGCAGGAGCTAAGGCGGGGGGCTAGGACGGCCTAGGAAGTGGCTCGCTGGGGAGAGAGCTCACGCCCTAGGCCTACTGTGTAGGGTACAGGTGAAGACACCCAGGGCTCACCATACTTAACAAGGCTGATCGAAATCCACACGGACCTTCCAAGGTCACTGGCCAGCCTGCCAGAGAGCTGGCGCACAATGTCAAAGAGCACAGTGGAGTCCTGGTGTGAGGTCTTGGCGCACAACATTGAGACCATGCAGTCAAACCAAGAAGCGAGTGGTCAGCTCTACCAGCACTGCAGGGGGACCCACAGCGACGGAGACGACTGCCTCCTTGGCTCTGGGGTCCAGCATCTCCTCTGGCTTACAAAGCCTGAAGGAGAGCGTGGATTGGGGCTTCGAGAACTTTTCTGCATCACTTGCACTGTTCTCACGCAGAGCATCGGGTGTACTGAGGCTCAACACCCCTCCTCCCCCCGCGCCCCGCGACCCCCCTGACCCGCGACAACCCTGACCCGCGATATACCCGACCCGCGACCCCCCGACCCGCGACCCCCCCGACCCCCCCAACCCGCGACACCCCCGACCCGCGACCCCCCCGACCCGCGACCCCCCTCCCCTCCCGGAGTGGCCTTGGCTCCACCGGAGATGCAGATGTTGTCCTCCATCAGGGTGGCAGCACACCTGCTTCTCCCGCCAGCCTCTCAACCAGTACCCTTGCTGGTGCCACACAAGCCAGCTGTGCCATCCTGCCCCAGCTGAAGCTGAGGCACCGCAGTCTGCAGCCGAGTCCTCAATGCCTACAGCCCACTGCTGGCCATCTCAAGGGCCCTCATCGGAAGTTCAGCAGCTCCCACCTTCCAAGCTGTAGCCACCAGGGAACCACCTCGTAGGGGCACCAGACTAGGTCACCGAGCACACAAGGCAGGGACTAGGGGTTGGCACAAGGGTGATTTGTAAATTGGCATCAACAACAACAACAACCATTTGTATTTATATAGTGTCTTTAACGCAGTAAAACGTCCGAAGGAGCGTTATCAAACAAAATTTGACACTGACTCACATAAGGAGATACTAAGGCAGATGACCAAAAGCTTGGTCAAAGAGGTAGGTTTCAAGGAGTGTCTTAAAGGAGGAGAGAGAGGTGGAGAGGTGGAGAGGTTTAGGGAGGGAATTCCAGAGCTTAGGGCCTAGGCAGCTGAAGGTACGGCCGCCAATGGTGGGGCGATTAAAATCGGGGATGTGCAAGAGGCCAGAATTTGAGGCGCGCAGAGCTCTCGGAGGGTTGTAGGGCTGGAGGGGCGAGGCCCTGGAGGGATTTGAACACAAGCATGAGAATTTTAAAATCGAGGCATTGCTCAACCGGGAGCCAATGTAGGTCAGCGAGCACAGGGGCGGATGGGTGAACGTGACATCAGCCATGTAAGCATTTGCCAAATTAAGACTAGAGTCTTTTGGGTACAAATATTTTGCTTTGGTACAGCTGTTGGTCTTCAGAATATTGGTGACGAGACGTAACAGGAACACCCATGGAGTTGTACTGTTTGAGGGCACTGATATGGTGGGAGTCAGGACTGGGTCAGTTGGTACACTGGGGAGGGGAGGGATGGTTCAGGAGAATCTCTCCTCTTTCACCCTTTTATTGCAGCCTGTGCAAGTCTTTGCTGCCTTCCTTGCTGATTTGGGAGCCTCAAGGGAAAGCCCAGCAGCATTCCCATATTCATCGAGAGCAAGAAACTCCTGTGAAACAGTTCCTGCCCTCCGCGAACTCGCTCTGCAAAATTATCTCGCGGACAAACACTTGCCAAAAATTTAGCCCAAAACAACTAACCAACAACTTTTTAAAAATTTGTTTGTGGGATGTGGGCGTCGCTGGCAAGCCCAGCATTTATTGCCCATCCCTAACTGCCCTCGAGAAGGTGGTGGTGAGCCGCCTTCTTGAACCGCTGCAGTCCGTGTGGTGAAGGTGCTCCCACAGTGCTGCTAGGGAGGAAGTTCCAGGATTTTGACCCAGCGACGATGAAGGAACGGTGATATATTTCTAAGTCAGGATGGTGTGTGACTTGGAGGGGAACTTGGAGGTGGTTGTGTTCCCATGCGCCTACTGCACTTGTCCTTTACCAGGTGGTAGAGGTTGCGGGTTTGGGAGGTGCTGCCGAAGAAGCCTTGGCAAGTTGCTGCAGTGCATCTTGTAGATGGTACACACTGCAGCCACGGTGCGCCGGTGGTGGAGGGAGTGAATGTTTAAGGTGGTGGATGGGGTACCAATCAAGCGGGCTGCTTTGACCTGGATAATAATGATGGTGGTGTGGATCCCTTTAAATACCGCTCGTGAAGGCTGCTGGCCAATTGCTTCTGTCATGATTAGCTGGGCGGGTTTAGGAAGTGACGTTTCAGGTGCGTATGGGCACCAATTTCAGAAAAAAAGTCCTGATTCAGGCGCAGGAGCATTATTAACATATTTAAATGAGGTCTGCCTTTGTTTCGAGCAGCCTCAAAGAACGCCTATCGAACCAATATGGCGTCTGACGTATTTCGGTGCGGGAAGGAGCGCTGCAATATTCCACTTTGTGGCGCCCATTTTGGACCCAGAATGTGTGCGAAACACAAAGCTAATTCTACCCTGGGACTCCGGCCTTGAAAGGAAATAAATGGAAGTATATAAAGAAAGTCTTGGTTTATATCGCGCCTTTCAAAACCTCAGGACGTCCCAAAGCGTTTTACAGCCAATGAAGTATAGTCACTGCTTTAGTGTAGCACTCCCTCAGTACTGCACTGGAGTGTCAGCCTAGATTCTGTGCTCGCATCCCCAATTTTAATCACTCCACCATTGGTGGCCGTGCCTTCAGCTGCCGAGGCCCTAAGCTCTGGAATTCACTCCCTAAACCTCTCCGCCTCTCTTTCCTCATTTAAGATGCTCCTTAAAAACTACTTCTTTGACCAAGTTTTTGGTTACCTGTCCTAGTATCTCCTTATGTGGCCTGTTGTCAAATTTTGTTTGATAACGCTCCTGTGAAGCGCCTTGGAACATTTTACTACGTTAAAGGCACTATATAAATGCAACTTCTTGTTGTTGTTCAAGTCTGTGGAGTGAACACACAACCTTCTGACTCAGAGACGAGAGTGCTACCCACTGAGCCACAGCTGACGTAAGTGAACCATAGACTGTCATTGAGCTTCTCGCAATAACCAGCAGATAAAGTACTCGATATATTTCTCATCTGGTCTGATTGGGATTGGTTGCCCTTCTAGTTCTCTGTGCTGCTCAGGCTAAAAGATGCTGTTTCGATAGAGGGGACTAGTAGCAAGCTGCGGGATGATCCTCAGACATGGGATGTGCTCCACTGCATCCATTAAGCTAAGCAAAGCAATGGGAGTGTCTGGGGAATTGTGCGCGCAGACTGTTATCTTTGCACGTAGCCCTGCTTGCATATTATCTGAGACCAGACCAAAATCATTTTCAGGTTTCTCGAACACATCCACAATAGAAGTGGATTGGTAGGTCAGATTTTATTTTGCTGGAGGAGGTGCGAATCCTTCTATTTTCTCTTAGTCTCTTGTGTCAGCCGTGGCTCAGTGTAAGAATGTCGTGGGTTCAGGTTCCACTCCAGAGACCAGGCTGACACGCCCAGTGCAGTACTGAGGGAGTGCTGCACTGTCGGAGGTGAAGTCTTTCGGATGAGACGTTAAAATAAGGCCCCGTCTGCCCTCTCAGTTGGACGCAAAAATTCCCACGGCACTGTTTTGAAGATGAGCAGGGGAGTTCTCCCTGCTGTCCTGGCCAATATTTATCCCTCAACCAACATCTAAAACACGCATTATCTGGTCATCATCACATTGCAGTTTGTGGGATCTTGCTGTGCACAAATTGGCTGCCACTATTGCTACATTACAACAGTGACTACACTTCATAAGTACTTGATTGGCTGTATAAGGCTCTTAGGGACGTCCTGAGGTTGCGAAAGGTGCTCTATAAATGTAATTAATTAATTTATTTCTCCTTACTCCGTTGACGCTGCCTGAGAGTTTTATTTATGCACAACTCAAAGGGTTTGTTTCCACTCACTGAACCAGTCCATGTGGGACTCGTTTTCAATCAAATTCAAGCACGTTTGACAGAAGAATGTAATATTTTTGCATATCTAGTGTATCACTGAGGCCAGAATCTGTGTCACTGTAACAGTGAGAGTGACAAGCTCAACCTTTCAGCTGATTTACAATAATAAACAGGAGAGGAGGAATGCTCCAGTAAGAGTACAGATTGGAGGCAGAAAAATCAATGGCTGGGCACTGAGTCAGCAGGAAAATTCTGAATAAAACCAGAGTTCTGTATCTCCCAGGGCCCAAAGTCGATGAAAACATAAGTCTCTCCTTTTCAATCTCTATTTTTTTTAATATAGATTTGTGGAGTGGGAGGTGCTACTTTGTTTGAGCTGTTGAGAGAGGCCGGTCTTAGACGCCCCTTTCTTCCACCTTCCGTGCATCGCTAGTCATCCTTTCTGCGTTGAGCCTGAACCATCAGGTAATACAACCCAGCTTCATAAAAAGGTCAATGCTATGTGGATTAAGGAAGGGATTTTCCCAACAGCAGCCATAATTGATTGCACTTGTCTAAATGCCGCTTGCTCTCCACCAATCACTTCACAGCCAGACTGTGGTGAGGCAATATTTAGACATAAAGCCAAGTGTGGCTCAGTGACCAGCACTCTTGCCTCTGAGTCACAAGGGTGTGGGTTCAAGTCCCACTCCAGAATTAAAATCTAGACTGACACTCCCAGTACAATACTGAGGGAGTAGTGCACTGTCATCTTTCGGATGAGACGTTAAATCGAGGCCCCGTCTGCCCTTTAGGGTAGATGTAACAGATCGCGTGGCACTATTTCGAAGAAGAGCAGGGGAGTTCTCCCCGGTGTCCTGGCCAATATTTATCCCTCAGCCAACATCACTAAAAACAGATTATCTGGTCATTATCACATTGCTGTTTGTGGGATCTTGCTGTGTGGAATATGGCTGCTACGTTTCCTTCATTACAACAGTGATTACACTTCAAAAGTACTTCATTGGCTGTAAATCGCTTTGGGACGTCCTGTATAAATGCAAGTCTTTCTTTCTTTCGTCGGGTAAGATCATTCCAGAACCAGCTCGCTTACAGTAGACGATAAGCCACGTGTGATGCTTCAGTTATGTGTCAGAACCAGGCTCTCACTTCTGGAACCTGCTGATCAATCCAGCTCCTGGTAAGGGAATGGAGACCAAGGGGGAATTTTAACCCCCAAAAACAGATATGTTTGTGCCAGATGGGATGTTAAAATGTTAAAAATCTCAAACCCGAACCCAACCTGCCTTGAACCCACCCATTTCCAGGACAGCGGGTGGGGGTCTGCGGTGGGTGCGTGGGCGACCAGCCCGCTCCCAGGAGGCGGGTCACTCCTATAAATATTTTAATGAGGCTGTATGCCTCAGATTTTTAGCTCTCTTCCAACTTTAATGCTGGCTGGCCGGGTATCCCAGGCCTCGGGAAGACTTGTGCTCCAGAACTAGCCGCGCCTCAAACCAAGCTGTTCCAGTACAGCTACAACAAAGTCATCTATCCGACAATGTGGAAAACTGCCTAGGTATGTCCTGTCCACAAAAAGCAGGACAAATCCAATCCGGCCAATTACCACCCCATCAGTCTATTCTCAATCATCAGCAAAGTGATGGAAGGTGTCATCGACAGAGCTATCAAGCAGCTCTTACTCACCAATAACCTGCTCACTGATGCCCAGTTTGGGTTCCGCCAGGACCACTCAGCTGCCGACCTCATTACAGCCTTGGTCCAAACATGGACAAAAGAGCTGAATTCCAGAGGAGAAGTGAGAGTGCCTGCCCTTGACATCAAGGCAGCATTTGACCGAGTGTGGCATGAAGGAGCCCTAGTAAAACTGAAGTCAATGGGAATCGGGGGGAAAATACTCCACTGGCTGGAGTCATACCTAGCACAAAGGAAGATGGTTGTGGTGATTGAAGGTCAATCATCACAGCCCCAGGACATCGCTGCAAGAGTTCCTCAGGGCAGTGTCCTAGGCCCAACCATCTTCAGCTGCTTCATCAATGACCTTCCCTCCAACATAAGGTCAGAAATGGGGATGTTCGCTGATGACTGCACAGTGTTCAGTGCCATTCACAACTCTTCAGATAATGAAGCAGTCCATGCCCGCATGCAACAAGACTTGGACAATGTTCAGGCTTGGGCTGATAAGTGGCAGGTAACATTCACGCCACAGAAGTGCCAGGCAATGACTATCTCCAACAAGCGAGAGTCTAACCACCACCCCTTGACATTCAATGGCATTACCATCGCTGAATCCCCCACCATCAACATCCTGGGGGTCACCATTGACCAGAAACTTAACTGGACCAGCCACATAAATACTGTGGCTACAAGAGTCGGTCAGAGGCTGGGTATTCTGCTGCGAGTGTCTCACCTCCTGACTCCCCAAAGCCTTTCTACCATCTACAAGGCACAAGTAAGGAGTGTGATGGAATACTCTCCACTTGCCTGGATGAGTGCAGCTCCAACAACACTCTAGAAGCTCGACACCATCCAGGACAAAGCAGCCCGCTTGATTGGCACCCCATCTACCACCTTAAACATTGACTCCCTCCACCACCGGAGTACCATGGTTGCAGTGTGTACCATCTACAAGATGCACTGCAGCAACTTGCCAAGGTTTCTTCGGCAGCACCTCCCAAACAAGCGACCTCTTCCACCTAGAAGGACAAGTGCAGCAGGCGCATGGGAACACCACCACCTGCAAGTTCCCCTCCAAGTCACACACCAACCTGACTTAGAAGTATATCGCCGATCCTTCAACGTCGCTGGGTCAAAATCCTGGAACTCCCTACCTAACAGCACTGTGGGAGTACCTTCACCACACGGACTGCAGCGGTTCAAGAAGGCAGCCCCTTCTCAAGGACAATTAGGGATGGGCAATAAATGCTGGCCTTGCCAGCGACGCCCACATCCCATAAAAAACGAATTAAAAAAAACTCCACAGTGTTCGGGGAAACCTGGACCAGAACTCCTCTCCCCACAGCTTGGAAATCCCGTCCCAGTAAATATTGGGGCGCAGTTCTCTCAGAAGTGGGTGGGGAGGGAGAGGGACTCTGTGGGACTTTGTGTGTTAAAATGTCCAACCACCTTTTCATCTCTGGTGCCCGTGCAAGAATCCAGCTCAAATCAGCTCTCTACTCTTCAGCTTTTAATTAAAATGAGCTAACAATCAATCCAGTCTTGAGGTGTTTAAGATGATTTAAAGGATCTGAAACAGTAGAGAGAAACTGCTTCCTCTGGTGGAGCAATCCAGAATTAGAGCCAGGCCGTTCAGGGGTGATGTCAGGAAGCACTTCTTCACACAAAGGGTAGTGGAAATCTGGAACTCTCTCCCCAAAAAAGCTGTTGAGGCTGAGGGTCAATTGAAAAGTTGGAAAAATTGATAGATTTTTGTTAAGGTATTGAGGGATATGGAACCAAGGCGGGTAAATGGAGTGTAAGGGTTTTCGACCGTCTCTCAGCCTGTGAGATTCATGTGGCTCTGTGCAGCCTGTATGCTAGTGCGGGTTTAGGCCTTGTTGCCTGTTCTGGTCTCCAGCCAGTCTGGGAGCACTATACACACCTGTGAGTGGTTCGACCCACTCGCCCTTACGGTTCTAGACACTGGACTTAGATGCGAGAGCAGTAATGGAGATGAAACTCAGGTAGACTCGGTTGAATGGTACGAAATGGAAAATCTTTATTGCATAATACTTAAGATTACGAAATACATGTCATAAGCACAGATTAATGACAGTACAATCTTACACGCAGTTATGTAACTAAATTCAGGGAAACGAGGAACGAACGACACACCGTAAATGGGGGCACACATTACAATTATCCTTAATACTTGAAAACCCTCCCCTATCAATATCTGTCCTAGCTAGATTCGTAGGATTCGAGACTCATGCTCACCACTCGTGATAACTCGGAGAATTCCGAAACTCTGATCGGATGTTTTTCACCGCAGCACCCACGTGTCGATCAGGGGGTCTCCTGGCCCCACTTGTTTACTCGTTTCTGCTCCGGCTAGCAGGCTGGAACGTCTGCTGTCATGAAGATCTGTGTTGTCCTCGGAGTTCCGACTCTACTCAAAAAAAGAATCTTCCTGTGCCCTCGCACGGGTGCGATAAAATTCAAAGAAGAGTCTTCCTGTGTCAGTTCTGTAAAGTTCGAAGAAGTCTTCCTGGCAAGGAAAATGTCAATTCGACCTACAGGCGCGGTCGGGGCTTACTGACCGTGGCGATAAGTATGGTCTTCTTCTCTTCTCATCTCATCTCATCTCATCTCATCTCATCTCGGGCCTTTGGTTCCGATACCGTTTACCGACTTATCGGAATGGTGCGCCCGCTTCAAGGCTTCAGAGCCCAGTTCTACACAGGTCTTCGCGACACGACACGAGGTAGATCCGAGCGGATCACAAAGTTCAACAGTCTTTTTAAAAGAGACACGAGGCAAGCAGGAACAAGACGGCGAGTCAAGAGCACAGGAGCAGCCACGAGGATGAACACCAGCAAGATAAGAGGATAAGAGAAAGATGGACGGTTGGAGCTTGTAATTATAGTACAAAATCTTCCGTTTCCCGCCCAACCTTAATGTCTTTTCTTTTGTTAGGGTTTGGCGCTCAAATGTCTTGTATCGGGTGATCTCCGTTTTTAATGGGTTTCGGGGCTACTCGTAAATGTCTGAGTACCTGTTAATATTTCTCCCATTGTTTAATCGGTCGGTGTTCTCCCTGGAGGGGTTTTGGGGCTTCCAAGTGTTTTCTGTAACTACCCGCTAACGGCTCTCTCATCGTAGAGTCGTTGGGATTTTACATATTAATGTCTTTGGATGGGTTCTTGATTACTGGGTACAATAGCTTTTATTCGTACCTGGGAGACCGATTTCAGTATTTATGTGTATACTGTAAACCCATGATGTCTCGTGTATTATCTTCAATGTGCTGAATCTTAATCGATCTTGCACAAATGTTTATTGGAACGCCATCTTGTCTGCCTGTCGAAAAGTCTAGAATGTTCCGCCACGAGTTGCGGCGGCCATTTTACAAGCTGCTTGTGTCCACTTTGAAACCTGGCAGCATTCCGCTGAAATAAAAGCTGTTTGAACGAAACTCTGTGTTTTTCTCCTTATTAATAAAATCGCGATATATTGCGAATTCTACAGGAATTAAGATACAGATCAGCCAGGATCTAACTGAATGCAACATTAGTAACAGGCTTGAGGGACTGAATGGTCCACCCCTGTTCTTAAAGGGTGTCGTGGGTACACCTGCAAACAATGGTGCACTAGTCTCAAAATGGGCTCCAAAGATTAAATTCTGAACCTTTGAACTGCTAAGACAGTTGATGAATGACAAATGCACTGTGCAGCTGATACATTTTAACTCAGCCATCAATAACCCAGTGAAAAGATAGGCCACTGATTATTAAAGAGCTTGATATTGATCCTTCTTGTGCAAGTTCGTCACGTGACCTCCCCTCCTCTGGCAACACACATACACTTTTACGGGAATAAATCAAATTGTGAAAGCTAACCTCGGACAACCGCATACCAGAGATGCTTTATTGTTCCACTTAGATAATTACTGCTATCTGAAGCTTTTTTTCCTCTCTCTCTAATTTGATCTAAGTGCACATTATTATTCACGGGGTGGAGAGTTCTGGTTCAGAACTGCAGGACGAAGTATTATGGGGTGTTAAGGGATGATGTCATTCTCACTCCGGAGAGGAGATCTGATAAGCAAATTTGACCTCAGAATTCCCAACTCGGGCACACACAAGAAGAGAAGCGGCCGCGCCCACTGCTTTGCTGAGAAAGAGACCTCGACACGACTCCTCCATCGAAAGGCAGTCAGATTGTGCATCATCAGATCACAACGGAGTTGTCAGGGCTGGGACTGAGATCAATCCTGCGAGCAGGGGCTTCCGCTCAACCTTTGTTCCTGTGAAGCGGAGGGAGGTTGAGAGAGGAGCAGCCAGTAAAGGGACGAGTGAAACCTGGGGACCTTACTGAGGTTAAATAGTGTAAGATGGTTTCCACTGGTGGGTGAATGGGGAACAAGGGGACGGAGACGGAGGGTTCTCACTGGAAGAACTAAGGGGGTAGGGAGAAGGAAGGTGCTTCAGCTGAGGGCCATGGGATATTTCACCACAACCAGCTGTGGAGGTAGAGACTAGAACATCATTCAAAAGGGACTTGGATAAATATTTGAAAAAGAGTAATATAAAATCTGCGGGGGCCGGGGGGGGGGGGGCGGCGGTTGCAGGAGAGAGCACCAGCACCAGGGGTGCCAGGGACCTCCTCCTCTGCTATAATTTCTATCATTCCATGAAAACTTTTCTTTACTGAGTCTGAGCCCAGGGAGTGGTATAGAATCGTGGGCACTGAGCGGAGGTTAGGACAAAGTGCCCTGTGAGAAGTGCTGCAAACACTGAGCCCACTGACTGAGTACAATCTCTCGATTTGGCTCAGGTTGGTCTGTGCCGGCTGGTTTTGACGTGTGAAGTCCAAGTACAGGTCAGCTCTGACTGAGGTACCCAGTTCAGAGTTGTCACTTTCACACAGAACCCGAGTCCAAACCAGAATCCAAGGACATAGGTAGAGAGATCGGGCCTATTAAAAGTGGCATCGACTGAGGAGCCTGACCACACCTTGTGCAGTGGAGGGAGATTCTGGCTGTAGTTCCAGGGTGAACTTCAGCAGGTTTTAGGATTGCTACTAGTTACAGGTAGGATATAGGGGTGTTACACCAATTATAACCAGTTCCATAGATTACCAGTGAGTTATTGTATTACTGTTGGTTATGAGGGCAATCTGAGTGTTACCAGTATTATTATTAGTTATCGGTGCAATTAAGTGAGTTACCATTAGTTACTGGTGGAATCAGGTTCCTCCGATCTCTTCCCCTCTCTGAATCGCATCCTTACCTTTGGTTCCCTCTCCCCCCCTCTCAGTTCCCCCCTTGCCTCTTCCCCACTCCCAGTTCCCCCCTCACCTCTCCCCCCCTCTCAGTTCCCCCCTCACCTCTCCCCCACTCTCAGTTCCCCCCTCACCTCTCCCCCACTCCCAGTTCCCCCCTCGCCTCTCCCCCACTCCCAGTTCCCCCCTCACCTCTCCCCCCCTCTCAGTTACCCCCTCACCTCTCCCCCACTCCCAGTTCCCCCCTCACCTCTCCCCCACTCTCAGTTCCCCCCTCACCTCTCCCCCACTCCCAGTTCCCCCCTCGCCTCTCCCCCACTCCCAGTTCCCCCCTCACCTCTCCCCCACTCTCAGTTCCCCCCTCACCTCTCCCCCACTCCCAGTTCCCCCCTCACCTCTCCCCCACTCTCAGTTTCCCCCTCACCTCTCCCCCACTCTCAGTTCCCCCCTCACCTCTCCCCCACTCCCAGTTCCCCCCTCACCTCTCCCCCACTCTCAGTTTCCCCCTCACCTCTCCCCCACTCTCAGTTCCCCCCTCACCTCTCCCCCACTCCCAGTTCCCCCCTCGCCTCTCCCCCACTCTCAGTTTCCCCCTCACCTCTCCCCCACTCTCAGTTCCCCCCTCACCTCTCCCGCACTCCCAGTTCCCCCCTCACCTCTCCGCCATTCTCAGTTTCCCCTCACCTCTCCCCCTCTCTCAGTTACCCCCTCACCTCTCCGCCATTCTCAGTTTCCCCTCACCTCTCCCCCTCTCTCAGTTCCCCCTCACCTCTCCGCCATTCTCAGTTCCACCCTCACCTCTCCCCCTCTCTCAGTTCCCCCCTCGCCTCTCTCCCACTCCCAGTTCCCCCCTCACCTCTCCCCCACTCTCAGTTCCCCCCTCACCTCTTCCCCGCCTTTGGTTTCCCTGTCAGTAGTAGCAGGTGCGCCCTCTAGTGTAGTGTAAGAGAACCAACAGACTGTTTCAATAAAACAACACAACTAACCTGATGGGCAGCCTGTCATTTTGTCCATGCGCAAAGCAGCGACACACAAACTGTTTCTCCGGGTCCTTTTTCACCCACGTGCCACACACATGATAACATTTTGGAAAAGGGCAAGAATAAAAAAAACACAAGGCTTTTACACAGAATTACACGGAAATTGCCACAATGAAACAGGCCGTTCATGTTGGTGTTTTTTCCTCTGTTCGAGCCAGTAAATAGAGATAGAAAGACTTGCATTTATATAGCGCCTTTCACAACTTCAGCAGTCCTGATCTTGTGTGCCTCATCCTGTTCCCATATCCATTTTATCCCCTTTTCCTTCAACCTCCTATCTACCTATCCTTAAATGTTGACCTGGTCTCTGCTTGAATCACAAACTCTGGTACATCCTCTGTGCAAAAAGGCTTCTCCTGCTCTCTGTCCTAAATCTCTGACATTTAATCTGATGTCTATGTCCCTTTCGTTCTAGCCCCCTCGAAGGCTGGAAGCAATCTGTTTCTACCTGCTCTCTCGTATTCCTTCATAATTTTAAACACCTCTGTCAAATCAGTTGCTGTTGATGGGAAACTCGACCAGAGGTCTGGAATCTTGCAGACCTGATGGGCAGCCTGTCATTCTGTCCATGCGCAAAGCAGCGACACACATCTGCAGTCATTCTTCAGCAGCATTTGTCCCTCTACTGTCGCATGCTGACGTTCTGTTTTCAGCCTGAGGTAAATTCCGCTAGCCAGGACACGGCCCATTTTAGGTCGCAATGGATTACCTCGTGTCGGGCGGGGTGTAAAAGGGCGGCTCGTTCGCTATCGCCCATTTTGCACTATCACCAAAAGACCAATTCCCCCCCACCCCACCCTTAGCCGCTGAATTGTTGTCAGCAATAGCAGTAGACCAATGCTTCCTGTCCTTATAGGACATTCCTCTGTCTGCTGCTTAAACCCAGTCCTTTGCCCATTTTAGATTAATGGTTAATTCATTAAAGTAGCAGACAGAACGATGCTATACGAATGCCTCAACGTGCTCGTCCACTAATGTCACTCATTTCTAGGCTCCTTTCCTGTGCTTATATTTATTCAAATGCACCATGATAAAACTGAGGCACTGAACTCTGCTTAGAGTCTCTTCATTCAACTCCATGCAGTGCACCAGAACGGCTCAGTTCATAACCAGCAGATGTAATAATATGGAAGGAAAAACAAAAAGAAAGACTTAGCATTTCTATAGTGCCTTTCACAACCTCAGGACGTCCCAAAGCGCTTTACAGCCAATGAAGTACTTTTAAAGTGTAGTCACTGTTGTAATGTAGGAAACCTGGCAGGCAATTTGCACACAGCAAGATCCCACAAACAGCAATATGATAATGATCTGATAATTTATTTTAGTGATGTTGGGTGAGGAATAAATATTGGCCAGGACACTGGGGATAACTCCCCTGCTCTTCTCGAAAAATAGTGCCGTGGAATCTTTTACATCCACCTAAGAAATTCGAAAGCATGGCTCAGAACAGAGGTATTCTGGTATAAATTAAGGTACCGAAATAAAGCAGCGTGGCTTGTGGAAATGTGGAAAATCTCCAATGTATTACCTCACTGACATACACAAACTATCCTCAGGAGAGTTAGCACAGTGCAGTGTCTGAGTGTCTCATCGGTGAGGTCAGCAGCTCTATGAGTCATACACACGGACAGAATAAATTATAAAAACAGATAATCTGGTCATTTTCACACTGCTCTGTTGAATATTCAGTTCATCCAGTGTAGGCATGGAGACAAACAAATAAAAAGAAAGACTTGCATTTATATAACACCTTTCACGTCCTCAGGACGTCCCAACTCACGTTACAGCCAATGAAATACTTCTTGATGTGCAGTGACAGTTATAATGTCGGAAACACGGCAGCCAATTTGCGCACAGCAAGCTCCCACAAACAGCAATGTGATAATGACCAGATAATCTGTTTTTTAATGATGTTAGATGAAGGATAAATATTGACCAGGACACCAAGGAGAACTACGCCCCCCCCACCCACCCCCCCCCCCACTCTTCTTCAAATTAGTGCCACGGGATCTTTAACGGCCACCTGAGAGGGGAATCAGGCAACATTCCTGCTAAGCTGTGCGGCCGTTTGGGCGCTACGGGTGAAGGTTGGGTACCAAAATGGCATCTGATGCGCACGTGCACACTTGTGGGGCGAATCGCGCCGGATGGCATATTGGCGAGGGTGTTAGCGCGTGCGCGCAGCTAACATCCGCCGGAAGGATGCAGAGCAGGCAGATCATGACGTCAGTCAGCGGGCAACGCTGATTTGACGCCAGCGGTGCCATTTTAGAGCTCAACGCTCCAGCCAGCGCCCTCTCTTAACCTCGCGCAGTTGAACACGTGTTCAGCAGCAGGAAGGACCTCCCCCCAACCAGCACTATTTAAAGGGATCATCAACTACTTACAGGTTAGTTGCTGGTCGATATCTTCTGGCTGTTGCTATGATTCTACAAGTGTTTGGTGCTTTCTATAATTGTTTCAAATTACAAAAGTCTACAGGGAATGGAGTGGCAGGTGCTAAAGGACCTTTTCCTGACTTCAAGGCTTCTGCACAACCCACGTGCTGCACGAGTAGTCATTCCCCTTTTATGCGTCTGGCTTCTTCCAGGCTGGTGCTGGAGATATTTGCAACATCTCGCAGTTTGCCATCCACTGTTGCATAATGGAAGTCACTGAGGCTCTCTATTCAAAAAGAGTTGACTACATTTCATTCTCTCTGGCCAGAGACAAGCAGGCGGAGCGAGCATGCGGCTTCGCTAGGATTGCAGGCTTCCCCATGGTGCAGGGTGCCATTGACTGCACGCACATCGCTTTGCAGGCACCGCACGTCAACTTTGCTCTATACCAGAACCAGAAGAGATTCCACTCCCTCAACGTCCAGCTGGTGTGTGACCAGGCAGCGCATCATGCAGGTCAATGCAAAGTATCCTGGCAGCAGTCATAATGTCTTCAATCTGCGGCAGTCCGCTGTACCAGCTGCATTTCAGCCACCATGGCAAACCAAAGGGTGGCTACTGGGCGACAAGGGCTATCTGCTGCTGACACGGCTCATGACTCCCGTGCGCAATCCACGCACACGTGCGCAGCATGCATACAATAAAAGCCATGCTGCCACACGAAATGTGATAGAGCAGACCACTGGCATGCTGAAATAATGCTTCCGCTGCCTGGACCGCTCTGGAGGAGCCCTGCAGTACTTGGCAGAGCGGGTGTCAAGATTTGTGGTAATCTGCTGCATGCTGCACAACCTGGCCATCATGAAGGCACAGTCCTTTCCACCAGCTATACGGCGAGCAACTGAGGAGCAGGAGCATTAGGAGGAGGAGGAGGAGAGGAGGCAACCAAGACAGCCCCTTTCTGCCCAGTCTGTCCATGAAGAACTCATCCGAGTGCGATATCACCTTACCTTCCCTTTGTCGCTGACCATCATAGCGTCCGCCTGGCCACGATGCCAAAATAAAAGCCACCACAAAATAAACATTCCAAACCAAATTTATAAATGAAATCATTCCATATTGCATACAAGAGTAAACTAATCACCCTTGTGCATTCCCTTAGTGCCTGTCTTTCGTGTGCCTTTGCCTGTCCTAGTGCTCCTACGCAGTGCTACCCCAGTAGCTGCAGTATGGCTAGTGGAAGGCTGCTGACTTTCAGTGGAGGAGACGGCAGATGGCCTTGGAGGACGACCTCGAGCAGCTCTGGCCCTAGAAGGCCCGGCTGCGGATTGCACCATCTCAGCATGGGCGGCAGCAGTCTGGGCTGGTAGGCTGACAGGCAACAGCAAGGGCACTGGCGGAGTGGCAGTGGTGGGAGGACGAATGCTGCCATCCTGAGAGAGGACAGCAGGTTTGTGTTCCACGGAGCCACTGCCACTCCCCCGGGGCGGCGCCTCAGCATTCCTAGTAATCTGTTGGAGGTCAGATTGCTGGACTGCTATGACACCCTGCAAGCCCCTTTGAACATTGTAATCCACAGCCACGATGGCAGCAGTCTGAGCTTGCATGGCAGCACTCAGATGTTGGGTGGCTTTTGCTTGTGCTGCAATGGAAGCTGAGACATCGGCCATCAGATGCTGCATCATGGTTGGGTCCTCAAGTGTGATAATGGAGATGGCCATCATTTCCATGCTGGAAAGGATAGGCTCCAAGCTCTATGTAAAACCCTGTGCCAAGTTGGTCCCAGACTCCTCCTTGAAATTGCACTCAGGCTTTTTGGTAGGCCTGCCAATGTACCAAGCATTTCATTGTGCATACCCATCAGCCTTCTTCCGTAGCCTGGCCCAACAAAGTCCTCATCTGAGTCCTCTGCAGCAGAACTTGTGTGCGACCTCGCCCTCCGGGAAGCTGGCACCTGCGCTACCATTGCCCCTTGCCCTGGCTGCAGGCCATTAGAGCCCGTTGTCTCACTATGTGCAGATCCCGCCTCTATGCTATCCTCTAAATTACACTGCGAGTGTGAAATCGAGTGATGGTGTGTCTTCATCATCGTTGTCTTCTTGCTGTTCCACCACTGTCTGGCCAGGTTGCACATCTTGGGTATCTGAAAGGAGAAAGGCACAAGGGTAAGGTTGTTGTGAGGGGAGGGTGGGAGGTGCGGGAGGAAACAAGAGGTGCACGCTTACACCATCTGCAGCTTGTAAATCAGAAGAGATTATGGGATGAGGGGGAAGTGGGATGTGAGAAGGAGAATTAGGTATGAGGATACCATCATCTTCGATGGCTTCAGCCCCGCCGCTGGCCACAACCTCAGCGATGGCCATTCCAATAATGTCCAGCACCGTCTCCTCCATGGGGGTAAGGACTTGCAGGCGAGCCTGTCCCCGCTCCGGTTAGCTGCTGCTGCCTGCGGTTGTGAGCCACCTCGTCCTGCAAGAGAGAGGGAAGTGTGTCAGAGAGTGCGGTGCAATGTGTTTGGGTGATGTGCCTGTCATAGTTGAATAGCTGGCAGAGTGTGCAAGTTGTGAGATGTGGGTGTAAGGCTTGCAGGATTGCTATGTGTGTGAGGGGGTGTAAGGCTTGCAGGATTGCTATGTGTGTGAGGGTGAGGTGAAGCTATGATTGTGAGGTATGAGTCCTGATTGATAGAGATTGTTGGTAGGTGAGTTATGGGGGTGTAGTGCATTGAGCAGTGTCTGATGCTAGTGGTGCAGTTGGTAGAATATGACATTTGATGATGAATTCACTGACCTTGACCACTCGTGTCAAGTCATTGAACTTTTTGCGACTTCCAGGTCCTCGGGGCTTGACTCCTGGCATTGACCTCCACGGCTATCTACTCCCACTGCCTTCTGAGCGTGTGTCTGGAGGGCCTCGTGGCCCACTGTGGATACAGAACATCTCTCCTGCTTTCCACCTCCTCCACTAAGGCCTCTAGTGCAGCGTCTGAAAACCTTGGAGCCTGCTCTCTGCCATTCTTCACTGTTTCCCAGATCAGAATCTCTTCAAACACGACACCCAGCACCTGCTCCAGCCATAATGCAACTCCCCTTTAAGAGGTGCAGGCTAGCTTTAAGCAGTGCAGGCTAGCTTTAAGCAGTACAGGCTAGCTTTAAGAGGTGCAGGCTAGCTTTAAGCAGTGCAGGCTAGCTTTAAGTGGTGCTAGCCTCTCATAATATTGGCTCCCCTGCTGATGCACCAGTCACTGAACAGTGCAGTTAGCGCTGGCTGGACACAGAGATAATTTTAATGAGCAGGCAGCTCGAAGTTGGCGTGCTGCCTGCATTGCAATCAAAGGGTTAATCAAAGGTTAATTGCGCATCGTGATCCCCACACCCATTTTCAGAGGCTATCTAATTTACCCCCTCCCCCCCCTATTCAGCACCTCCTGTTGGGAGGCCTGTCTGATAGATTGATGTGAAGATTGTGCAGACTAATGTGGTGTTTAATAGAAGATAATGAAGGTGTAAAATCCTCCAGCATCTCTGCTAATTACAGAACCACACATCGATCAGGGGCTCTTTTGCAAGTTATTTTCTAATAATTACAGACAACTTTCCATCTGATGGCTTCTGTCAATCTCTATAAAGACCTCCAGTTCTCATAAATGATCTGGCAGATGAAGGATTTATGCAGCCCCATCTCCTCTTGGCTGCTGTCCATATCGAACACACACACAAACACATAGACTGAAGGACGTATATTAAGTCAGGAAAAATGATGCTAAAACCGTACAGTACTTGTACCTTTACAGGATAGACAAGCAGCCGTAGAACAGCAACTCCCCAAGGCTTCTTCGGCAGCACCTCCCAAACCTGCAACCTCTTCCACCTAGAAGGACAAGGGCAGCAGACGCATGGGAACACCACCACCTCCAAGTTCCCCTCCAAGTCACGCACCATCCTGACTTGGAAATATATCGCCGATCCTTCATCGTCGCTGGGTCAAAATCCTGGAACTCCCTCCCTAACAGCACTGTGGGAGTACCTTCGCCACACGGACTGCAGCGGTTCAAGAAGGCAGCTCACCACCACCTTCTCGAGGGCAATTAGGGATGGGCAATAAATGCCGGCCTTGCCAGCGATGCCCAAGATCCCATGAACGAATAAAAAAAAATCAAAGAATCTTACAGCACAGAAGGAGGCCATTCTGCCCATTGTGCCTGTGCCGGCTCTTTGAAAGAGCTCTCCAATTAGCCCCTAATCAGTTGCTGTTCAGCCCCTCCCATATCTCCACGACCCATACAACAAGTCGGTGTACTATGCTGGTTAGAGATGCCGTGAGTGGAATCGGGTACATCCTCTTAGAGAGGCCACCACTAATGGCTCAGGTCTATTCAACTGGAGATTTCGAATTTAACAAAAAGTGATCATTTAAATTACAATCACAATTGTTAAATCAGGTGTAACAACACAATCGATATTAGGTGCTGCGTGTGGATTAAGCAGGGTCAGTCTTAGAATAATGCATTTCTGTCTCAAGCATAAAACTGCAAAGCATATCCCAGTCACATCTGTTAAAGATACGTCTATTTCTAATCATGCTAATCATGGGTGTCAGTGTATTCATTCTGTTTCTGAACTCATTGTAAGCTTTTGCTTCTGTTATTCAGTCACTGCTGAGCTTTTGCTGAACTCACAACAACTTGCATTTTTTAGCATCTTTAACGTAGTAAAACGTCCCAAGATGCTTCACAGGAATATTATCAGACAGAATTTGACACAGAGCCACATAAGGAGATATTAGGACAGGTGACCAAAGGCTTGGTCAAAGAGGTAGGATTTAAGGAGCGTCTTAAAGGAGGACTGAGACATAGAGAGGGGCAGATGTTTAGGGGGAGAATTCCAGCGCTTAGGGCCGAGGCAACAGAAGGCACGGCCACCAATGGTAGAGCGAAGGAAATCAGGGATGCAAAAGAGGCCAGACTTGGAGGAACGCAGAGATCTTGGAGGGTTGTAGAGTTGGAGGAGGTTACAGAGATAGGGAGGGGCGAGGCCATGGAGGGATTTGAAAACAAGGATTAGAATTTTAAATTTACGGCAGATTTATTTTAATTTTATATTTTTTCCCTTTCTCATCTCCTCCTGACATCTTCATTAAAATTCTAACGTGCTGCCTCCATCTTCCTTTTTGTGCTTCACTCAGGATGTTCGAGCTACAGTCTCCTTCTCTATTGTTACTTCGCAATTAATGATGAGCCAAAAATTCGGCCCTTCCCGGGTGAGTACACAGTGCGTACTCACCCGTAATGCGTCCCGAAGTGCCGGTTTCTTGCATGCACTGCGCATGCGCGGGAAACCGGAACTTCCAGTCTGGTGAAGGGGGCGGTTCCTAGGTGAACCGCGTGCGCGGTAGAGGCTGCGCGCACGCAGCGAACTTAGATTTTTTTTCAGGTTTCTCCGGGAGGGTAAGTAGTGAAGAACCTACGCTTTTAAAAAGGAGGCACAAGACCCGTTTTCAACAAGGTAAGTGGTTAATTAAGTATAATTTAAATTTTTTTTCAACAGGTTTATCTTTTTTAGATACTTTAAAGAAAGGTAAGTTTATTTTTATCACTTTTAAAAAGTATTTTAATTTTTAAAAAAATTTAAATTTTTGTTTAAAGTGGTTAATTTATTTAACTATAGTTATTTTATAAATGTGATGGTTTTAAAAAAAAATTATTTTAAGTTTAGCTGTTCTTTTGGGGCCGATTTCAATTCATAGATTTGACAGGTCTTCCTGTCAAATCTATGAATGAAAGATGGTCTGCTGCCATTGGCTCTCCATGGCCCACGTGATCCCAGGGGACGCATCGCACTAACTACGCCCCTGGGACACGCAAGCACTGCGCGCCGGCACTTGGAGCAGGACCAGGAGCTGAAGTTCCCGTGGGCCCAAAACACAACGGCAGGCGCGGTAGGTAAGTGCTGCGCGCGATCCTTACCCCCGCGGCAAGCCGGAGAGGCGAATTTTGGGCCGATATCTAGTGTTTCAGTGCAAGACGGGTCATGAACTCTTCCATCACCTTGATACCATGTGTAATATATGTGGGTAGAACAAATGAAGGACAGAGACAGGATGAGTTGCTAGTCCATGTGCTTGTTTTACTAGGCCAGAGTGAACTGAGCATACTCATACTAAACCATGTGACAAATCATGTGATAATACTTTACACTGCTTTCCCCTTTAAAAAAAAGGTACATATTCCCCTCTCAAATACAACAAACCTATGGTCCCATCTTTCCCAGCATTACATGTACCACATAACAAAAACTCCTGGCTTTTTTTCCCTTTAAATCAACTACAAATGCAGTTTAATAACAGGTTTGCGGAGCCTTCCTGATCTCCTTACTGAAGGTTTTGGTGTTGAACCAATTTTCGGGCTGTTTTGCTTTGGTTCCGAACTCAAAGATGATCCTGTTTCTATTTCAGACTTGTTTGAACCTAAATGTTTCACTTCAATCCATTTTGAGTGACTAACTACAAGTACTCGGAAATAATCATTTGCTTTCTCACAGAAGTCTACATGTACTCTCTGAAAAGGTCTACTTGGCCATGACCAGGGTTGTAGTGGAGTTTTGGGTGTTTTGTTTCTGCAATTTTGGCAAACGCTGCATTTGCTGACAAGTGATTCACGATCACTGTCCAATCCAGGCCAGTAAACAAAGCTTCTTGCAATTGATTTCATACTGACGATCCCTGGATGTTCAGCATGAAGTTCAGCCAGAATTCTATCTTTCAAAGAAGTAGGTACCACCACTCTGTTTCCCCACTTGATACAACCTTGCTTACAAGACAATTCAATACGATGGTTCTGGAATGGTTTCAATTCTGTGTCCATACACTGTTCAGTCATCCATTCAAGGTGTTTTCATACACTCTTTTCAGTACTGAGTCCTTTTGACTCTCATCTGCAATCTCTGTTGCATTCACGGGAAAGTCTTTGTCAACTACACCGAGCGTGAAAATAGAACCTTCACTCCCAACACGAGTCCTCATGTGGCAACCTGGACAAAGCATCTGTGATTGCATTCTGCTTTGAAGTGCAATATTCAATCATACAGTTATATTGAGACAAAAACACTGCCCAACTTTGCATTCTTGATGCGGCCATTGCAGGGATGGCAGTTTTAGGCCCCAATATTGCTAGGAGAAGTTTGTGATCAGTTATCAGGGTAAACTTTCTGCCGATCAGGAACTGTTGGGAATTTCTTGATTCCAAACACTATGGCGAGTGCTTCCTTTTCAATTTGCGTGTAGTTTTTTTTCGCTCTTTGTGAGGGTTCGTGATGCGAACGCGATTGGTTTCTCTTGTCCATCATCCATTACGTGGCTTATGACAGCTCCCACACCATAGCTGGAAGCATCACACGCTAACTGAAGCTCACGCTCTGTGTCATAGTGCACAAGTAGAGCATCGCTAGAGAGACTTCTCTTACAAGCGTTCTAAGCTTCCTGTTGCGCTTTTGTCCACTTCCATTGGACATCCTTCTTGAGGAGCTCATGCAATGGAGCTAACATGATCGCTAACTCAGGTAAGAAACATGTGTAGTACTGGACAATTCCAAGGAAAGATCTTAACTCAGATACATTCTGTGGCTTTGGAGCATTGATGACAGCATCAACCTTTTCCTTTACTGGTTGCAAGCCATTTGCATCAACTTTCAGGCCAAGGTACACAACCTCGGGCTGCACAAAAGCACATTTGCTCCTTTTCAATGTGACATTGTGGGCATTCAACCTTTGAAGCACTATATCTAACACTTCTAGATTTTATTCCTCACTGCTTGTTGCGATCAGCACATTGTATTGATTGCATAAGCAATTTGGAATTCCTTACAAAATCTTATCCATAGTAACCTAGAAGATTTTGGGGGAGGACTTTACACCATACGGCAGCTTGGTGTATAAGTGCAGTCCCTTGTGTGTGTTGATGGTGAGATACTGTTGACTCTCTTTGTCAACATTCAGCTGAGCGTAAGCGTGTGACAGGTCAAGCTTGGAGAAATCCTTTGACCCAGAGAGTGCTGCATACAAATCTTGTGATGTAGGTAACGGGTACTGCTCATCATCAACTGCTTGGTTGATAGTAACTTTGTAGTCACCGCACAAGCGTACAGTTTTGTCCACTTTGGACACGACCATAATCAGGGTAGCCCATTCACTTCTGTCAGTTTTTACTAGCACTCCGTTCTCTCTCAGCTTCACTAGCTCTTCCTCCACCTGACTTTTCAACGCATAGAGGACCGGCCTTGCCTTACAATAGACAGGCTTCACGTTGGACATGATGTGGATATGCACATCATACCCAGTGAAGCCCTCAAAACTGTCTGAGAACATGCTTTCGTACTTATTCAGCATTGCGCCAAGTCACCTCTTTGAAGCATCTACACTGAAGATGTTTTTCCAGTCTAGTTTTAACTCTCTCAACCAGTCTTTGCCTATGAGAGTTGGCCTGTTGTAGCTCGTTACAATAATAGGCAGCTTTACTGACAGGCCATTGTGCTGAACTGTACATTCCATTTGTCCACATGTCTCTAGGATTTCTCTGGAGTAGGTTTTTAACTCTACGGTACTCTTTGTTAGTGGTATTTGATTAAACTTACTCTCATATGTGTCCTTACTCATGATAGAGCAGTCCGCCACCGTGTCAATACTCATATCAATATATTGCTCGTTGATCAAAAGTTTTGTACGGAAGTCTTTCTCACGACTGCTAGCGTTGCCGCTAGTGGCATAGATACTGTAGATGCCTAGTCTTCAACATCAGGTGTGTTCACTTCAATATTGTGAACTCCTCCCTTTTGTTGTCGCTGCTTTGCATTGCCACTAGAATGGTTCTTACTTCCTGCTTTCAATCTAGCTCTGCAAGCTGTTGAAATATGGCCTTGCATCTGGCAGTGAAAACACTTCATATTTCTGTATTGGCAGGACTGTGGTGAGTGATTTCCATTGCAGCGATAACACTACTGCTCTGTAGACCATGAGCTTGGTGCTGGGTTTGAGGTCCTGGTCTTCAAACATTCTCTTCCTCAGGCGACCGAAGGCTGCACTGGCACACTGAAGGCGGTGTTGGACTTCATCATCGACGTCTGCCCTTGTTGACAGTAGGCTCCCGAGGTATGGAAAGTGGTCCACATGGATTTTGATAATCGGGGAGCAGTACTGTTGCCTCAAAAATGTGCAACATCCCCACTGACACCTGGGAATACCTGGCCCAAGACCGCACAAAGTGGAGGAGAAGCATCCGGGAAGGTGCCGAACACCTCGAGTCTCTTCGCCGGGAGCAAGCGGAAGCCAAGCGCAAACAGCGGAAGGAGCGCACGTCAACCCAAGCACCCCACTCACCGTCTGCTCCACCTGTGACAGAGACTGTAGGTCCCGCATTGGACTCATCAGTCACCTGAGAACTCATTTTTAGTGTGGAAGCAAGTCATCCTCGGTTCCAAGGGGCTGCCTAAGAAGAAGAAGAAGCAATAACAATTCACTGAACTGCTCTCACCGACATGTTTTTGACTCGGTCTCACAGCTTTAGGTTTGGTAGACCTCAGCTGCACTAGTCACTTGAGTTGGACGGAGCTCCCTAGCATTCTTAGACGCCATCTCCATAGATAGGACAATTTTGCATTCTATGTCAAATGTTAGGTTTGGACTGTTCAGTAACTTGGACTGTGTGCGCTCATCCACCAGTCCACACACAAACTTATCTCGCAACGCACGATCCAAAAATGTGCCGAAGTTACAATGCAAAGACAGGTTCTTAAGAGCTACAATGTACTCACTGATGGTTTCACTTTGTTTTTGGTTTCTGGTACCAAACTTATAGCTCCCTGCTATTTCTAAGGGCTTTGGGTCGAAATGGTCCTCGAGTTTCTCGACAATGTCTTCAAACGACGTATCCTTCGCTTTCCCTGGCTCGAGTAGGTTTGCCAACGTTCTGTAGACATCTGGCCCGATCTCCTTTAGAAAAATTGCTTTTCTCCATTCACAAATTACTTTATTTTGAGCTCGAACATTCTCATCTGCACCTTCAGTCTCAATAATGTCATTGGTCCTAAAAAACATCTCCATCCGCTCAATGTAAGAACTGACTGGATCGTGAGCTCAGTCATACATGCCGAGGCTTCCAATGAATCCCATAGGCCTGGCCATGATTGTCCCGATCCCGTTGAACAGTGACTCAGCACGCTACCTGTGTACCTGTGAGAATCAACGCCGCAGTTGCTGTGTATACAGACACACGCAGGCGAAGCACAGACAATTCGGCACGAGCATTAACAGTGAAACATCGCAAAAATTCAGTTTAGGTGCCACAAATTCACCTTAAACTTGTCCGCTCGAAGGTTGAACACTGTGTCCTTCCATGATTCCTAAAAATGGCTTTGGGATCCTATCCTCCTCGCCAAAATGTAATATATGTGGGTAGAACAAATGAAGGACAGAGACAGGATGAGTTGCTGGTCCATGTGCTTGTTTACTAGGCCAGAGCGAAGTGAGCATGCTCATAATAAACCAGGTGACAAACCATGTGATAATATATTACACCATGAAGCACTCTATCTCGCAGTCCAATCAAAGAAACAAGGGAAGAACCATGTTTTAAAATTCATTCTCGGGATATGGGCGCCGCTATCAAGGCCAGCATTTATTGCCCATCCCGAGTTGCCCTTGAGAAGGTGGTGGTGAGCCGCCTTCTGGAACTGCTGCAGTCCGTGTGGTGAAGGTACTCCCAGTGGAGACTACGGAACTTTTGATGTCATTGAGTTTGAGCTTCAGCCTTGGAAGTTTGATTAGGCAACGGAAGGAGAGTTACTGTTTTATTTTGAATTTGCAGGAGTTAGTCTAACTATTCAGAACTAATAAGGCACCCACACATTTATTTGGTTCCCACACAGACTGAGAGAAGAGTCTTGCATATTGACTTATTTGCCATTAAATCAAATAAATCAGCTGTGCACTGCAGTGCTGCTCTACAACTTAACCCTCTGTTCACCAACAACATCACCTTCAGAGCCGTCATTTTGTGTTCTGCTGGAATTGTGGCTCCAATGTGCCGATTGGTTGTGTGGTAAAACTGTGGTGGAGAGGTGGTGTGGGGAGGGGAAGGGTTGATGTGATTGGTTGATGCTGAAGTGACTGATATCTTCCAAACAAGCGCAGCTTGATAATGAGCAGCTCAATTACATATTGCAAAGTATTTACAGCACAGAAACAGGCCATTCGACCCAACAGGTCCATGCCGGTGTTTATGCTCCACACCAGCCTCCTCACACCCTGTCAGCACGTCCTCCTATTGCTTTCTCCCTCATGTGCTTATCCAGCTTCCCCATAAATACTATTCACCTCAACCACTCCCTGTGGCAGTGAGTTCCACATTCTAACCACTCTCTGGCTAAAGAAGTTTCTCCTGAATTCCCTATTAATTTCCTCCAGTTTCGAACCTCTTGAAATTTGCAGGCAGGGGTTTGACAGTCAGCCAGTTGTGTTAGCAACCCTGTCATGTGTGTTGCCAGAACACACAGACACTAAGACATCAGCACTGTGGGAAATTTCATTAGCAGGACAAATTAAGGAGACAGTATCCTTTTTTTAATAATCCTTTTTGCTCATGCAAAACTAATCAACACTGCAATCCCCCGGTAATTCTCCGAAACATCAAACTCTTGACCCAGGCAACCACCATCGCTCAACTCGAAGAATCTGATCGTCTAATCTGATAGAGTAGACAGGGAGAAACTGTCTCCACTGGCTCGGTAACCAGAGGACACAGATTTAAGGTCATTGGCAAATGAACCGGGGGGAGATGAGGAGAATTTTGTTTTCCGCAGCGAGTTGTTGTGATCTGGAATGCGCTGCCTGAAAGGGTGGTGGAAGCAGATTCGATAGTAACTTTCAAAAGGCAATTGGATAAATACTTGAAAAGGAAAAATTTGCAGGGCTCTGGGGAATGAGCGGAGTGGGACTAGTTGGAGAGCTCTTTCAAAGAGCCGGTACAGGCACGACAGATCAAATGGCCTCCTTCTGTGCTGTATGATTCTACAATTCGAAAGAAATAAGCTGGAAGTCCAGATAAGCAGGGGCGTCTAATGTTACTGCTCGTGAAACTGACTTCAAACCACTTTGCTTCAATTTAGCTCACTGTTTATTTAACTCTAAGCTCCAGCATAGGGCCAGCTATAGTGCCGACCAATCGATACTACCAACTATCAATCTGAAGCTGACATCCATGTGAGTGGGATTTTAGCCTTGACTCTGTCACACGGAGCCATCACTCCAGCGATTTCAGCCTGGGCTGTAGATCACTAATAATCACCGGCATTTCTGCCTGTCTCCCCTTCAGGTGAGCAGGCATGACACTGAAAGGGTAAGAACGAGGGAAGAAAGCACATTTGGTTCCAAGTCAAACGCAGATGGATTAAATTCACTCCCAGCAACCCTTTCAAAAAACACCGACTCAAAAGGTCAGATTGAAAGATTGAGTGTGATTAAAGGGGCGGCAGTCAATTCCAAGGAAAAACATGGTGTGAAAAATAATGAATCTGGATGTCTCATCAACCTGCTTGTGACAGAAATGCAGACGTACAAAATTGACGGGGAGGAAACGACCAGCTGGTCCATCAGCCTGCCCCACACCATGAGGGCCGGAGTATCCTGTCTAGACACCAGCCCCCCCGGCCCCCCGCGCCCTCCCCACGCCACCCCCTCCCCCCAGCCATGTAATCTCTTGGTAGAGGCCACAACCAGAGGGAAAACCCCAGGGCCAGTAAAGGAATAAATTCCTCTCCGACCCCCTCAGGTGATCGAAACCAGTCCAGGAGATCACATGGACCAAGTGTTATCTATGAAGACCCCTACCTTCTATACGATGCGATCTCTGATTCAGCTCCCTCTTGAAGGCAGAGAGAGAGTCAGCACCCTCCACACCAGCCGGCAACACATTCCTGTCTCACTAAAAAGGAGCCCAGTTGAAAGGGAGTTAAGCAAGCAGGGGTGAGTCTCATGGATGAAATGGTGTGCCGAGATGGTGGAGAAACTGGAGAGCGAGACGGGCATTCAGAGCTGGGTAGCTCCACATCGATATGTTCTAAACAATTACTGGTTCACCATCTCCTGTTTTGTGTCACATAAAACGGGTTCACATCCTCATCTGAGGAGTAAGGGAAACAAATTCCTTTTTGTCAGTTACCTGGCCTCCTAGGAAAAAAGAAAGACAGAAAGACAGAAAGAAAGAAAGAAAGAAAGAAATTAATTAATTAATTGCATTTATGTAGCGCCTTTCATAACCTCAGGACATCCCAAAGCGCTTTACAACCAATGAGGTACTTTTTGAAGTGTAGTCACTGTTGTAATGTAGGAAACACGGCAGCCAGTTTGCCCACAGCAAGGTCCCACAAATAGCAATGTGATAATGACCAGATAATCTGTTTTTTAGTGATGTTGGTTGAAGGATAAATATTGCCCAGGACACCGGGGATAACTCCCCTGCTCTTCGAAATAGTTCTTTTACGTCCACATGAGAGGGCAGACGTGGCCTCGATTTAACATCTCACCCAAAAGACGGCACCTCTGACAGTGCAGCACTCCCTCAGTACTACACTGGAGTATCAGCCTTGATTTTACGCTCAAGTCTCTGGAGTGGGACTGGAACCCACTACCTTCTGACTCAGAGGCGAGAGTGCTGCCCACCGAGGACAACAGCCAAGGTACATTAGGGGCACTGGTTCCCAAGCCTCTGCCAGTGCAAACTTCATCTCACCCCCTGAAAGATCCCAGACAATAGCCCAGTGACAACTCTGAACATCTTTTCCTACCTATCCAAGCAGGTTGACCAAATGCTAAATATAACCCTTGAGGATATTTTGACATTTTTTCTTTTGAAGTGGCGCTGAAGGCAGCTCTATCTCGATCCCTATTTCATGCTGACACTCCAGTGCAGTGCTGAGGGAGTGCTGCACTGTTGGAGGTGCCGTCTTTCCGATGTCATTTAACCGAGGCCGCGTCTTCCCTCTCAGTGGTGACACTTCAAAAAAGTACTTCATTAGCTGTAAAGCGCTTTGGGACATCTGAGGTCGTGAAAGATGCTGTATAAATGCAAGGCTTTCTTTCTTTTCTTTTTAGAAGTATCCCAACTGATTTTTGCTCAGTAATGCAATTAGTCTACTGAAGATGCTCCAAGTGGAATTGATTTCAAGCTAATGTTTTGCCTGCGTGTAAGGAGCTTCCCTTGGATTTCTCCAAACTCACTGCAGCAGAAATGTTTTATAGATTTCTGAGAAAAAAAATCAACGATTGTTCTTCACAAAATCAATGGCCATTCTCTGCGGCATTCCTTTCCCTTACTCTGGGTCGATTTAAAAGAGAGGTCGCACAACACCAGGTTATAGTCCAACAGTTTTATTTTAAATCACAAGCTTTCGGAGTTACAACCCCGACGAAGGAGTTGTAACTCCGAAAGCTTGTGATTTAAAATAAAACTGTTGGACTATAACCTGGTGTTGTGCGACCTCTCAATTTTGTCCACCCCAGTCCAACACCGGCATCTCCGCATCGATTTAAAAGGACATTGTTAGTCGACCAATTCTCCAAGCAGACTTCCATTCCACCTCACACCATTACAAAAGAAATACTTGCATTTCTTTAGCGCCTTTCACAACCTCAGGACGTCCCAAAGCGCCGAACAGCCAATGAAGCACTTTTGAAGTGTAGTCACTGGGAACGGTAGCATAGTGGTTATGTTACTGGACTAGTAATCCAGAGGCCTGGACTTAATGATCCAGCGACGTGAGTTCAAATCCCACCACGGCAGCTCGGGAATTTAAATTCAGTTAATTAAATAAATCTGGAATAAAAAGCTAGTATCGGTAATGGTGACCATGAAACTATGCATAGAAAACCCATCTAGTTCAATAATATCCTTTAGGGAAGAAAATCTGCCATCCTTGTCTCATGGTCAGGTCAAACATGGGCAAGAAAACCTCCTGCTCATTACCACCTACTGCCCTCCCTCAGCTGATGAATCAGTACTCCTCCATGTTGAACACCACTTGGAAGAAGCACTGAGGGTAGCAAGGGCATAGAATGTACTCTGGGTGGGGGACTTCAATGTCCATCACCAAGAGTGGCTCAGTAGCACCACTACTGGCCCAGTCCTGAAGGACATAGCTGCCAGACTGGGCCTGCGACAGGTGGTGAGAGAACCAACACGAGGGAAAAGCCTACTTGACCTCATCCGTCACAATCAACGGATCAGATCAAAGCTCTGCAGTTCTGCCACATCCAGTCGTGAATGATGGTGGACAATTAAACAACTAACGGGAGGAGGAGGCTCCATGAATATCCCCATCCTCAATGATGGCGGAGCCCAGCACGTGAGTGCAAAAGACAAGGCTGAAGCGTTTGCAGCTAGAATAGCACAGAAGGAGGCCATTCGGCCCATCATGTCTGCGCCGGCTCTTTCGAAGAGCTATCCAGTTAATCTCACTCCTGGCTCTTACCCCATCATTTTTTGTCCTTCAAGTATTTATCCAATTCCCCTTTGAAGGCTCCTATTGAATCTGCATCCACTACCCTATCAGGCAGTGCATTCCAAATCCTAACCACTCGTTGTGGAAAAATGTTTTTCCTCATGTCGCCTCCGGTTCTTTTGCCAATCATGAAAGAAAAGAAAGACTTGCATTTATATAGCGCCTTTCACGACCACCGGACTCCTCAAAGCACTTTACAGTCAATGAAGTACTTTTGAAGTGCAGTCACTGTTGTAATGTGGGAAACGCGGCAGCCAATTTGTGCAAGGTCCCACAAACAGCAATGTGATAATGACCAGATAATCTGTTTTTGCTATGTTGGTTATCATGGGTGGCCATTTGAATGAAACGGATAGTTTTTGTGCCCGTTTTGCCAAATTCTGGATAAATTTGTGTTATGGATCTTGAGCAACTCGCTGTGTCTATTTTGTCTGGCTGCAAAAGCCCTACACAAGAAACCTTCATCAAATCAGTCAGCACTGGATTTGTATGCAAGTTTTAAAGGGGGAAACAGCAGCCAGGTAACCCACTGCGTTATCCAGCCAAGTATGTATCCACTTAAATTTCCATGTTGAACAGTTAGTGCCTCAAAGCTTGGTGAAGCCCAGTTAGCTGATCAAACAGATCCGTTCATCATACAAACTACAGAAAATCAGTGAAGTCAAATCAATAAATGGCTTCAGAATCACGAGGGTATGAAAGCCGATGACTTGCCTGTCCTGCCAGATTCAAACAGCTAGTTTGTAAGTTAGCGTTGGTCTGTAAATAACTACATATAATTAAATGTTAATTCAGCAGAGGTGGTCAGCTGGTACTAAATAACTTAGCAGCAGTCAAAACAATGCCAAGTTGATAGTGAAAGTCATGTTTTTAATGTGTCCAGTGCAGAGTCTTACTAAGCAACTGAAGGGTACACTAAGAGAAAACCTGGACACACCTGGTGCATCGAAGCCGTGATACGAAACATGCAACAAGAAGAATCCATCACGGCTTAAGATGTAGAATCAAAGAATCTTACAGCACAGAAGGAGGCCATTCGGCCCCTCGTGCCTGTGTCGGCTCCTTCAGAGAGCAATCCAGTTAGTCCCACTCTCCCTGCTCTTTCCCCATAGTCCTGCAAATTTTTCTCCTTCAAGTATTTATCCAATTCCCTTTTGAACATTACTATTGAATCTGCTTCCACCACCCTCTCAGGCAGTGCATTCCAGATCACAACAACTCGCTGTGGAAAAACAATATTTCCTCATGTTGCCTCTGGTTCTTTTGCCAATCACCTTAAAACTGTGTCCTCTGGTTACCGACCCTCCTGCCAGTGGAAACAGTTTCTCCTTATTTACTCTATCAAAACTCTTCACAATTTTGAACACCTCTATTAAATCTCCCTTCAACCTTCTTTGCTCTAAGGAGAACAATCCCAGCTTCTCTATCCTGTCAATATATTCCAAACTGGCACTGGGCTCCAGACCAGATTTGATCACATGATGTTATACATGACACATACATGTAGAGCACGTTTTATTTTTATATTCCTCTCCACCCTCACTTTTTCTCCTCTCCTCTCCTCTCTTCCCCATTCTACACTTGTGGACCAAACAGCGAGCGTCCACAGTATCGTAAGCTGAGCACCTCTCCGGTCCAGAACCAGTGCTTTGGCAGACACGTGCTTCTGCACAAGTGCCTCCAGGGGGCGGTGAGCAGCAGGAATTGCGGCCGATTTCCAATCCCCTCCCCCTCCCTTGAACGGAGGAGCTGAATCCAGAGATAGGTCCCTACTGCTGAATAGGGCGAGATCATCAGGCAGCACAGATCCACAGGATGGAACCTGCAATGTTCCTGGTTGTTTCCCCTGGCTGGAGAGTCTAGAACTAGGAGGCATAGTTTCAGGATAAGGGGTCGGCCATTTAGGACTGTGATGAGGAGGGATTTCTTCATTCAGAGGGTGGTGAATCTTTGGAATTCTCTGCCCCAGAGGGCTGTGGATGCTCAGTCTTTGAGTATATTCAAGGCTGAGACAGATAGATTTTTGGACTCTGGGGGAATCAAGGGATATGGAGACTGGGCGGGAATGTGGAGTTGAGGTCGAAGATCAGCCATGATATTGAATGGCGGAGCAGGCTCGAGGGGCCGTATGGCCAACTCCTGCTCCGAATTCTGATGTTCTTATAGGGAAGCGACTTACCCACCAAGAGTAAAATAAAAAGGAAATGGCGGGTGCTGCATAGGAGCGAGTTGCCTCGACAACTCTACTTCCTGTTGTGTGATTCTGTAGCCAATAAATTGGGATTCAAATAAATTTCCACTTCTCACGTGGTGCTGATAAACTAAAGCGTAGCTGATACAGACCCCGAGGTAAAATGGTGCCGAGGATTTTAACTGAGACTTTTGCGACCAGTGTCATTTTTTTGGAATAAAGCACCAATTCAATTAAACAGGGAAGATCAGCTCTGCATTCTCAGAATATACGAATGATGAATTGTTTTTAAAAACAGTTCGGAAACAGAGAAACGCCCCCTTCGAAAGCGATCCCTCCCTTGTATCTAGCCTCCAACTTCTCTCTGCACTGCAAGCTTTGGCTTGATTTTATCAGAACAACTATGGTTAATGTTCTTCTAAGTGCCGAGTGGATGATCCATATTGGCCTCCTCCTGAGGTCCCCACCTTCACAGAAGCAAGTCTTCAGCCAATTCGATTCACTCCACGTGAGATCAAGAAACGGCTGAGCGCACGGGATACAGCAAAAGCAATGGGCCCTGACAACATCCCGGCTGTCGTGCTGAAGACTTGTGCTCCAGAACTAGCCGCGCCTCCAGCCAAGCTGTTCCAGTACAGGAACAAAACTGGCATCTACCCGACAATGTGGAAAACTGCCCGGGTATGTCCTGTCCACAAAAAGCAGAACAAATCCAATCTTGCCAATTACCGTCCCATCAGTCTACTCTCAATCATCAGCAAAGTGATGGGAGGTGTTGTCGACAGTGCTATCAAGCGACACTTACTCGCCAATAACCTGCTCTCCGATGCTCAGTTTGGGTTCCGACAAGACCACTCGGCTCCTGACCTCATTACAGCCTTGGTCCAAACATGGACAAAGGAGCTGAATTCCAGAGGTGAGGTGAGAGTGACTGCCCTTGAAATCAAGGCAACATTTGACCGGGTGTGGCATCAAGGAGCCCTAGTAAAATTGAAGTCAATGGGAATCAGAGGGAAAACTCTCCACTGGCTGGAGTCATACCTAGCACAAAGGGAGATGGTTGTAGTTGTTGGAGGCCAATCATTTCAGCCCCAGGGCATCGATGCAGGAGTTCCTCAGGGCAGTGTCCTAGGCCCAACCATCTTCAACTGCTTCATCAATGACCTTCCCTCCATCATAAGGTCAGAAGTGGGGATGTTTGCTGATGATTGCACAGTGTTCAGTGCCATTCACAACTCCTTAGATAATGAAGCAGTCCATGCCCGCAAGCAACAAGACCTGGACGACATTCAGACTTGGGCTGATAAGTGGCAAGTAACATTCGCGCCACACAATGGGCCAGGCAATGACTATCTCCAACATGCGAGAGTCTGACCACCGCCCCTTGACATTGAACCGCATTACCATCGCAGAATCCCCCACCATCTTCTTCTTCTTAGGCAGTCCCTCGGAACCGAGGATGACTTGCTTCCACACTAAAAATGAGTTCTCAGGTGACTGATGAGTCCAATGCGGGACCTACAGTCTCTGTCACAGGTGGGGCAGACGGTGGTTAAAGGGGAGGGTGGGTGGGGTGCTTGGGTTGACGTGCGCTCCTTCCGCTTTTTGCGCTTGTCTTCCGCTTGCTCCCGGCGAAGAGATTCGAGGTGTTCAGTGCCTTCCCGGATGCTTCTCCTCCACTTTGTGCGGTCTTGGGCCAGGGATTCCCAGGTGTCGATGGGGATGTTACACTTTTTCAAGGAGGCTTTGAGGGTGTCCTTGAAGCGTCTCCTCTGCCCACCTGGGCCTCTCTTGCTGTGTCGGAGCTCCGAGTAGAGTGCTTGTTTTGGGAGTCTCGTATCGGGCATGTGGACGATGTGGCCCGTCCATCAGAGCTGATCGAGCGTGTCAAAGCTTCGATGCTGGGGATGTTGGCCTGAGCGAGAACAATAACGTTTGTGCACCTATCCTGCCAATGCTGCCTCCCACCATCAATAACCTAGCGGTCAGCATTGACCAGAAACCTAACTGGACCAGCCACCATAGATACTGTGGCTACAAGAGCATGTCAGAGGCTGGGTATTCTGCAGCGAGTGTCTCATCTCCTGACTCCCCAAAGCCTTTCCACCATTTACAAGGCACAAGTCAGGAGTGTGATGGAATACTCTCCACTTGCCTGGATGAGTGCAGCTCCAACAACACTCAAGAAGCTCGACACCATCCAGGACAAAGCAGCCCGCTTAATTGGCACCCCATCTACCACCTTAAACATTCACTCCCTCCACCACCAGCATACCATGGCTGCAGTGTGTACCATCTACAAGATGCACTGCAGCAACTCGCCAAGGCTTCTTCGGCAGCACCTCCCAAACCCGCGACCTCTACCACCTAGAAGGACAAGGGCAGCAGGCGCATGGGAACACCATCACCTCCAAGTTCCCCTCCAAGTCACACACCATCCTGACTTGGAAATATATCGCCTTCATTGTCACTGGGTCAAAATCCTGGAACGTCCTCCCTAACAGCACTGTGGGAGTACCTTCACCACACGGACTGCAGCGGTTCAAGAAGGCTGCTCACCACCACCTTCTCGAGGGCAATTAGGGATGGGCAATAAATGCTGGCCTTGCCAGCGACGCCCACATCCCATAAACGAATTTAAAAAAACTGTTGTAATGTAGGAAATGCAGCAGTAAATTTTCGCACTGCAAGGTTCCCGCAAACAGAATGTGATGATGACCAGATAATCTGTTTTTTAGGTGTTGGTTGAAGGATAAATATTGGCCAGGACACCAGGGAGAGCTCCCCAGCTCCTCTTCGAAATAGTGCAGTGAGATCTATTGGCCCAGAAATTGATCTCGCTCTGTTCCCGCGGGGGTAAGGCTTTCCCGCGATCTCTCACCTCGCTTGTGCTTTTTCAGATCCAGCTCGCACGAACTTCATGTTCTAGAGATCAGCTGGGCAGTGCTTGCGTATCCCAGCGGCATAGTGAATTCGTGCGAGCTGTGGGATCACGTGACTCAGTTAGAGCCAATGGCAGCACACCATCTTCCATTCATAAGTTTCACAGCAGGCTGTGAAATCTATGAATCTTACACCCCCCCAAAATAACAGCTAAACCTCAATTAAATTAAAAAAAAACCATCACATTAATAAAATAAGTATAGTTAATTAAATTAACCATTTTAAATAAAAAATTAAATTTTTGAAAAAATTTAAAATCTTTTAAAAAGTTATAAAAATAAACTTACCTGTCTTTAAAGTCTCTAAAAAAGATATACCTGTTAAAAAAAATTCAAAAAAATACTTAATTCACTACTTACCTTCTTAAAAGCGGGTCTTACTCCTCCTTTTTACATTTCCAAAATCTTCCGTACTTACCTGCGCGTCCAAAGCATGAAGTGCACAGCGTGCGCGCAGCCTGTGGCGCGCACGCGATGCACCGAGGACCCGCCCCCTTTTCAGAAGAGCAATTGCCGGTTTTCAGCGCATGCGCAGGGCATGCAGAAAACCGGCAATTGGAGTGGGAATACGCGAGAGTACGCAGTGCGTACTCTCGCGTCCCGGGATCAATTTTCGGCCCAATATGTTCACCTGAAAGGGCAGACAGGGCCTCATCTTATCCTAAAGACAGCAGCTCCAGCAGTGCAGTGCTCCCTCAGTACTGCACTGTCAGCCTAGATTATACACTCAAGTCTCTGCAGTGGGACTTGAACCCACAACCTTCTGATGCAGAGGCAAGAGTGCTACCCACTGAGTCACGGCCAACACCTGATTCACACGGGGGAAGGTGGGAGGAGTCAACTGACCTACAACAACAACAACAACTTGTATTTATATAGCGCCTTTAACGTAGTAAAATGTCCCAAGGCGCTGCACAGGAGTAAATAATTTTGGATAAATTAGGGCAGGTGACCAAAAGCTTGGTCAAAGAAGTAAGTTTTAAGGAACGTCTTAAAGGAGGAAAGAGAGGTAGCGAGGTGGAGAGGTTTAGGCAGGGAATTCCAGAGCTTAGGGCCTAGGCAACAGAAGGCACGGCCACCAATGGTGGAACGATTATAATCAGGGATGCTCAAGAGGGCAGAATTAGAGGAGCGCTGATATCTCGGGGGGTTGTGGGGCTGAAGGAGATACAGGGATAGGAAGGGGCGAGGCCATGGAGGGATTTGAAAACAAGGCATGAGAATTTTGAAATTGAGGCGCGGCTTAACCGGGAGCCAATGTAGGTCAGCGAGCACAGGGGTGATGGGCGAACGGGACTTGGTGCGAGTTAGGACATGGGCAGCCGAGTTTTGGATGACCTCAAGTTTACGTAGGGTGGAATGTGGGAGGCCAGCCAGGAATACGTTGGAATAGTCAAGTCTGGAGGTAACAAAGGCATGGATGAGGGTTTCAGCAGAGGATGAGCTGAGACAAGGGCGGAAACGGGCGATGTTACGGAGATGGAAGTAGGCGGTCTTTGTTATGCTGCGGATATGTGGTCGGAAGCTCATTTCAGGGTCAAATATGACACCAAGGTTGCGAACAGTGTGGTTCAGCCTCAGACAGACGTTAGGGAGAGGGATGGAGTCAGTGGCTAGGGAACCTACATCCAAACACCAAAGTGAAGGGCAGCAGACCCACAGTGCATGTTGCATGGAAAGAGCAGGAGATGATACAAGGTAAATCTTTAAATAGTGATTAGGTCTGGCTATAAAAGCTTGTTAGTGGGGAGGGAGAAAATTAAGGGCGGTGAGGAGTTCCATAACTTTGAGATACTGGGAACGAATTAGTTCAAGTAAGAGACAGCGGGGGCCGATTCTGATGTGACCCTTTCATCAGGCAAGTGGTGGAACGAGCCCAGCCCCCGCCCAATGTAAGCAGATGGATTGTGTTAAAGGCAGTGGGAGCTCGGTCAATGAGGTGTGTTTTAAGGAGCGTCTTAAAGGAGGAGAGAGAGGCGGAGAGGTTTAGGGAGGGAATTCCAGAGCTTAGGACCAAGACAGCTGAAGGCACGGCCGCCAATGGTGGAGCGATAGAAATTGGGCATGTGCAATAGGCCACAATTGTAATAATTAGTATGTCCCAACCTAAACTCACTTATTAAAGGGGAAAATGACTAAAATAATCCAACCACTGATATTTAGTGCTGCGATTTATGTCATTATTGGAATTTGTTATAATTAACTGTGGTGTGATTTAGGATTTTTAAGCAACATGTGAGTTTTGTAAATTAGCAATGATTGCGCTACAAAGCTGAAGTAAAGGAAAAATTATGAATATTACACATCCCTGCACCTGAATGGTGAGGCCCAACTGCTCCCCCGATATTGGACCTCGGGCCTCAGTTCTATTGAACCGGCGAGCTGCGAAGAACAATCGAAGATCGGGACCACTGCTCGAGCGATTGTAGCTGCTTCCAACCAGTCACACATCAAAGCTGATACCTTCCTACTCCGCGTGGCTCACAACCAAAGGACACATGAAGCTGCTGAACCATGTGGGGCACAGCTCTGGTTAAATGAAAGAAAGACTTGCATTTATAGAGGGACTTTCTCAACCTCAGGACCTCCCAAAGGGCTTTACAGTCGATGAAGTACTTTATGAAGCGTAGTCACTGTTGTAATGTAGGAAATGCGGCAGACAATTTGTGCACAGCAAGCTCCCACAAACAGCAATGTGATAATGACCAGATAATCAGTTTTCGTGATGCTGGTTGAGGGATAAATATTGGCCAGAAAAACGTGGAGAACGGCCCTGCTCTTCTTCAAAATAGTGCTGTGGGATCTTTTACGTCCGCCTGAGAGAGCAGACGGGGCCTCGGTTTAATGTCTCATCTGAGAGACGGCACCTCCGACAGTGCAGCACTCCCTCAGTACTGCATTGGAGTGTCAGCCTAGATTTATATGCTCAAGCCTCTGCAGTGGGAACTTGAACCCACACCTTTCTGACTCAGAGGCGAGGGTGCCAGCACTGAGCCAAGTACTGTATCTGAGGGGTGGAGGGGCAGAGAAATGGAACATGCTCTCCGCCATGATAAAACCGCCTGCAGTGGTACGCCGACATATTTGGGTTGAGATTGCGTTGTGCGATTTTAGTCTTGAACGCTTTCATTATAATGACTAATATCACCTAGTGCAATCTCATCCCAGTTCGTCCTCTATTTAAATAAAGGTGCCAATTGGTTTAGAGTAAATAGCAGTCAAATGAAATTTCGTAGGATGACATTAAAGAGACCCTTTCAGAGTTCAATTTTAACCCAATTGTAACAACAACAACAGAAAATGCTGGAAAAACTCAGCAGGCCAGGCAACATCCGTGGAGAGAGAAACAGAGTTAACGTTTCAGGTCAAAACACTTCGACCTGAAACGTTAACTCTGTTTCTCTCTCCACGGATGTTGCCTGGCCTGCTGAGTTTTTCCAGCGTTTTCTGTTGTTGTTTCAATTTTCCAGCATCCGCAGTATTTTGCTATCGTTTAACCCAATTGTGTTGCTTGGCAAACAAAATGTACTGGTATGCCAAACAGTTTGAATATAGACAGTGTGCCTTTAAATGTACAAACAGGCCAGGACCAATCAGCCTGTACCACATGTCGATGGACACTCCCAAATAAGGAATCCTGGCTGACTTTGGTCTGCTTTGGTGAGCACTGAGTGCAAGGAATACAAACGGCTGTAATAACATTCACTGTCCATAAGAGAGCAGCAACAGCACATCATTCATTGCCACGCCAACTCAAGTGAGGAGCTTACCTGCTGGGGCCTAGTCAGCAAAGGCTGAGGTGTCTGGACTTAGGCCCCTCTGGGCCGACCCTACGCAGCAGGGAACAGGGAAGAAAGTTCACACATCTAGATTTTCCTATCTGAGAATCTTTCTGTGAACCTTTCAGTTTTGATCAAATTCCCAGAGATCAAGGGACTTCACTCAAAGGCTGAAATATGTGGGAGTTTGCGAAGTCCCATAAACATATATAGAAAAAATGTTAAAACCCGGGATATCCAGAAATGGCTCAGAAAAATCAAAAGGAATAAGATACCCAAAAAAAATCACAGACAAAACAAATGAAGAGACTCCATCAATGAGAATCTCCTGGGGGAAACTAATAAAAATACAGAGCAGACCAGAACAAAGCCAGGGCAGAAAAAAAATAACCTCCATGAAAGTCAAAACAAAAAGAACCGAAGACACAACATCTAAAGCTGAATTTCCTTTCTTTTGCTGAAAGAAATAAATTCTGGACACATCAGGTGCTTTGAAGGCACGGATTTTCAGCCCAGCAGCAAGGCTGCTACCAGGAAAAAAATGAAAAAAGTTGCATTTATATAGCGCCTTTCACGACCTCTGGATGTCCCAAAGTGCTTTACAGCCAATGAAGTACTTTTGAAGTGTGGTCACTATTTTTCTGTTTTTGTAGCGCAGAAACAGGCCTTTCAGCCCATCTGATCTTCTAACCCTATCAGCATAACCTTCTATTCCTTTCTCCCTATGTACCTATCCGGCTTCCCTTTAAAGGCAATCTCTACTATTCGCCTCAACCACTCCATGTGGTAGCGAGTCCCACATTCTCACCACTCTCTGAGTAAGGAAGTTTCTCCTGAATTCCTTATTGGATTTATTAGTGACTATCTTATATTTATGGCCCCTAGTTTTCGACTCCCCCACAAGTGGAAACATCTTCTCGTCGACCCTTTCAAACCCATTCATAATTTTAAAGACCTCTATCAGGTCACCCCTCAGCCTTCACTTTTCTAGAGAAAAGAGCCCCAGCCTGTTCAGTCTTTCCTGATAGTTATGCTCTGCACTTGATGAGGTGCAGCCTATAGTGAGTGTCCCATGGAACATTATCAAATGCAACTCTGAAACACAAGGAGCCTTACAAAAAAAGATTTGGCTAAATTCCGTAGTACAGAACTATGCGACATGCCTGGTCAGGTGGATTGTGCGCCTGTAAGGTTTGTACTTGGGCACTTTGGAAGGAGATGCTTAATTTAGAGTCATCTGGGTGCGACTTATGAATGATTAGCTAGTTCTTCAAATGTAAAAGCTTTTATTGCTATTTCCAAATAAACCCGAATGAAAATGACCTGATTTACAGTAAAGTTGTTTTGAAGTCAAGATTTTTTTAATATCAGGATCTGGTACTTAAGTCTAGACTGGAAAAAGTGGGGAATAACGTACAATACAGGCCCCAGGAGAAATCAGCACCTTCAGGAGATGAGGCCGGAAATTAGCAAATAGAAATCAGCCATTTGTATGAAGTATCGAAAGAAAGGCTTGGATTTAAATAGCGCGTTTCACAAGCTCAGGACGCCCCAAAGTGCTTTACAGCCAATGAAATACTTTTGAAGTGTAGTCACTGTTGTAAAGTAGGAAACACAGCAGCCAATTTGCACACAGCAAGATCCCGCAAACAGCAACGAGATAACGAAGAGATTATGGCCTTGGAATTGGTTTGCCCCGAAAACAGGTGTGGGAATCGCCATGAGCGAGCAATCCGTATCCATTCGGACTGCTGGCAGGACGCAGTCTTTGTGTCACCTGTTTACTTGCATGATTGCGGCGTTCAGCCCAGCGTGGAACATGCTGCTGAGTGGCTGAATGCTCAGCAGGGGGCCCAAATTCATTCGAGGCTAGTTCCAATTAAAGATAGCCTGCACTACTTAAAGGCAGTCTGTACCTCTTAAAGGGGAAGTGCATTCTGCCTGCAGATCATCATTCAACTGGCTGAGGAAGACAGTGGAAAAAATAAATTCATGATGGCACAACAGGAGAGAGAGCGTGCACCAAGGTTCTCCACGGCAGCACTGAAGGCCTTAGCGCAGGCCCTCCAGGTAGCAGACAAAAGTGCAATGGGAGCAGATAGCCAATGTGGTGAATGCCAGCAGTGTTGTCCCGAGGACGTGAACTCAGTGCAAGAAGAAGTTTAATTACCTCACACGAGTGGTCAGGGTCAGTGAATTCATCTTCAAATGCCATATTCCACCATCTGCACCACTAGCCTCACACATTGCTCAATGCACCTCACCCCCATAACTCACCTACCAACAATCTCTACCAAACATGACTCATACCTCACACACTTACTTCACCTCGCCCTCAGACACTTACCACTGCTACAAGCCTCACACCCACATCTCACACCTTTTACACACTGTCAGCTATTCAACCATGACAGGCTCATCACTCAAACACATTACACCACACTCACTGACACACTTACCTTTCTCTTGCAGGAAAAGGTGGCGCATAACCAGCACTAGCAGAACCTAACCGGTGGAGGACAGGCTCGCCTGCATAACCTCACCCTCTTGGAGGAGACGGTGCTGGCCATTCTTGGGAGGAGCATGGCTGAGCACGTGGCCAGCGGTGGGGCTGAAAAAGTACAAGATGTCGGATCTTCATCTTCATATGATATCGTCCTTCTCACATCCCACTTCCCCCTCATCCCACAATCTCTTCTGATTTACAAGCTGCACATGGTGTAAGCATGCACCTCTTGCTTTCCACCCCCCAGCCCTACCCTTGTGCCTTTCTCATTTCAGATACCCAAGAAATCCAACCTGCCCAGCCAGTGGTTGTAGAAGAGGAGGGGGAGCAGAGTGATGAAGAAGAAGAAACACCATCACTCGATCTGACACTCGCAGCCACCAGCTCAAATACTGGCACTGCGCAGAGTTTAGAGGCAGGATCTGCACGTGGTGAGTCACCGGGCATGAGTGGGCTACAGCCAGGGCTGGGGGAAAGAGTAGTGCAGGTGCCAGCTCCCCGGAGGGCAAGGTCGCACACGAGTTCTGCTGCAGAGGACTCAGATGAAGACTTCAATGGGGTGGCCTGCAGAAGAAGGCTGATGGGTATGCACAACAAAATGTTTGGTGCACTGGCAGGCCTGCCAGAAAGCAAGAGTGCAATGTCAAAGAGCATGGAGGAGTCCAGCTCCAGCCTTGCACAGGGCTTTGCGCAGAGCTTGGAGCCCATTCTTTCCAGCACGGAAGGGGTGGGCAGATCCATTAGCGCACTTATGGACCCAACGATCATGCAGCATTTAATGGCTAATGGCTGATGCAGCACAAACACAAGCCACCCTATGTCTGGGTGCTGCATTGGAAGCTCAGACTGTAGTCATGCAGGCTCAGCTTGCTGCCACGCAAACTCAGACTGCTGCCATCATGGCTGGGTTTACCACCTTTGAACGGGGCTGCAGGGTGTCACAGCATTCCAGCAATCTGTCCTCCAACAGATTACTAGGATTGTTGAGGCACTGCCCCGGGGGAGTGGCAGTGGCCCCGTGAAGGACGAATCTGCTGTCCTCTCTCAGGATGACAGCATTCGTCCTCCCACCACTGCCACTCTGCCAGAGCCCTTGCTGTTGCCTGTCAGCCAGCCGGCCCAGACTGCTGCCGCCGATGCCGAGGTGGTGCAGTCCAGAGCTGGGCCTTCCAGGCCCACAGCTGCTCGAGGTCGTCCTGCAAGGCCATCTGCAGTCTCCCCCATTGAAAGTCAGCAGCCTTCCACCAGCCATGCTGCAGCCACTGGGGTAGCACTGCATAGGAGCACTAGGACAGGCAAAGGCACACGGAAGACAGACACTAAGGGAATGCACAACGGTAATTAGTTGACTTTGTTAGGTTATATTAATGGATAAAGTTGGATTGGAGTGTATCTTTTGTGGTGGCTTTTATTTCAGCATATTGGCCAAGAGGACGCTGCGCTGGTCAGTAACAGAGGGAAGGTGAGGTGTGGGACTAATGTTGATTGGGGAATTGGGGTTGCATTCAATCGTACCACAGTCGCATGAGTTGATCATGGACAGTCCGGGCAAACAAGGGCTGACTGGATTGCCTCCTCCCTTCCGCCTCCTCCTCTTCCACTTTCTGCTCTTCCGCTTCCTTCTCCTCCTCATGATGGCGAGGTTGTGGAGCATGCAGCAGACCACGGCGAATCTGGAGACGTGTTCTGGTGAATACTGCAGGGCTCCTCCAGAGCGGTCCAGGCAGTGGAAGCGTTGTTTAAAGACGCCAATGGTCTGCTCTATCAGGTTCCGTGTGGCAGCATGGCTCTCATTATTCGCATGTCGTTGGGTTGCGGAGTGCAGTCATGAGCCTGGTGGTCAAGCGATAGCCCTTGTCGGCCATTAACCACCCTCTGGTTTGTCTTGGTGGCTCAAAGACTGAGGAAACAGCGGACTGTCGCAGAATGAAAGCATCATGACTGCTGCCAGAATAACGGGCATGCACTATCATGATGTGCTGAGCATGGTCACACACCAACAGCACATTCAGCGAGTGGTAATCTTTGCATTTGCGATACATCTCAGCATTTAGATGTGGTGCCCACAAAGCCACGTGCGTACAGTCGATGGTGCCCTGCACCACGGGGAACCCTGCTATCCTGGCACAGCCACGTGCACGCTCCGCCTGCTTTGCTCTGGTCAGAGAGAAGACAATGCAAGGCCATGGTCACCTTCACAGCCACTGCCAGCGCTGTCCTTGCCCTGGTGTGAGGCTGCAGGTCTGATTGCAGAGTTCTGTGAGCACCTCCTTCGTAAAGCGCATCGCCTCACACTCTGCTCCTGGCTCAGGTTGAGGTAAGAGAATTGCACTGGGAAGACCCACGGTGGGTAAGGCCTCCTACTGAGAGCCCTTCCCCCCCTCCTCCTCCTCCTCCCTGTGCGAGCAGCTTGTCCTCTTCTTTGCTGCCTCTGCTCCATCTCCCTGTCATGCTGCAGGCCAAGGGGGATGACAACTTGAACACCCATGACTGGGAGAAAGTGGTCAGACCAGAAACCTTGAAGTCAGAACCAAGGTCTTCTCCACTTGCAGCACCACTCCCTGTCACTTCACCAACTTTAAAGAACTCTAGAAAGCTCCAAACACTTCCACAAACTTAGACACAGCCAGTAGAAATTAATCCGCTACTGACCTGAGAGTGGTTGATGATCCCTTTAAATATCACTGGTAGGGGGTCCTTGCAGCTGCTAAACGCATGTTCAGCTGTGCGAGGTTAACAAAGGGCGTTAGTTCCAGCGTTGAGGACGAAAATGACAACACTGGTGTCAAATCAGCACTGCACGCTGATTGACGTCATGAACTGCCTACTCTACATACTTCTGGCACGCGGTCCCAGCATCGATGCTACCGCCCTCACCAAGATAGCGTGGCCTGCACCAGAATTGTGCGCTCGCAGCTCAGATGCCATTTTTGACCCAAAACAGCACCCGTAGCACCCAAACAACAGGCACTACGCAATTGAATTTTTAGCCCAATCTGTTTTTGTGATGTTGGTTGAGGGATAAACATTGGGACACCAGGGAGAACTCTCCCACTCCTCTTCAAAATAGTGGCCACGGGATCTTTCACATCCACCTTACAAGGCAGATGGGGCCTTGGTTTAATATCTCATCCGAAAGACAATGCAGCACTCCCTCAGTACTGCACTGGAGTGTCAGCCTGTATTTTGTGCTCAAGTCTCTGGAGTGGGACTTTGAACCCATCCCCTTCTGACTCAGAGGTGAGAGTGCTACCGAATGAGCCATGGCTGACATCAATGAAAAGCAGCAAGTTGAGTGAGATACCAGATGGCGCCCGGAAAGAATTGTTGCCTTCAGAAGTAGAGAGTAGAAAATTGGGAAACTGAAACAAAAAAGTTACTTTGTAGGACCTCAGTGAAAACTACAGGGAAATCATACTATGCTGAGCAACCAGCAGGGCTAGGATTTCGACAATGAAGCAGTCCAATGGTTCTCTGGGCACTTTATCGGGTACCACAAGAAGGAAAGCCATGCAGATATCTGAAGGTGGTTTAACCCAGAAACCAGCTCTTGCTTTTCTTCTGTGTGATGTGTGAATGAGCTCCATTGTGTGGTAGAACTGGCAGGATTTTCATGTGGGCGAATGATACTCCTATTCTCTATTAATCACCCTCCAGCTCGCACTGGGCTCTCCCCAATGAAATATTCAGCTGCCTGTCACTGAAATCACTTAGTACTGAAGGGGAGGGGGATAGTTTGAATGTAAACATATTCTCCCGATAAAAGGGGCGTTGCTATCCTTCCAGGATTCGCCAGTCAGGCTCAGTGAGGTCAGTATCGCAGCCTAATCGCATAATCATATTGAATGGCGGAGCAGGCTCGAAGGGCCGAATGGCCTACTCCTGCTCCTATTTTTCTATGTTCTATGTTACTATGGGGGAAGAATTCGGTATCGCCCATTTTGGGGCACTAATATTGGCCGGGCGCAATGTTTAGCGCCCGACGCTAATTATCGCCTCTGACTGCAAAATTCGCCTCTATCGCCCCTGGAGGTGATTGGAGCACTAAATCAGGCGCGACACACCTCTCTTAAGGTGCAGACGTCAGGGAGCGAGGCGCTACCTCAGAACGCTACCGAAGTTCAGGCGATGACAGGTGCCGTCCAGTTCTTAAAGGGGAGGGGCCGTCTTGCTGGCCAGCCACTCTCTGCTCATTGCAGCCTTGAATCTCGGCCTGGAGAGACCTCAAAAGCAATTGTGTTGGAAGTACTAATGGATAGGCCCAGGGAAAGCGCTCGGCACTTAGGAACCTCAAAAGTGGTGCTGAGGACCAAAACTCCTTAGGACAGCGTTAAAACCAAAAATTTTGCCGACAAGAAAAGGCAGGAAGTGCCCACCTTTAAATAGTGCTCCCCCAGCCCCTTTCCGACTTGAAAACGTTCCCCTCTACCTGTCGTTCCTAGCGGCAGGCGCTAAGGCAGGGGGCGCGACTCAATATCCGATCCGGGGCGCTACCAGTGCGTTGCACGCTGGACTGACGTCACGATCTGCAGGCGCAGGAGATCGTGGCGGTAGTGTTTAGCGCCGCCGCAAAACGACTGGTCAATTTCGCGAGCAGCACTAAAATCGGCGTGCTCGGGCGCTAAGTTCCTAGCGCCCCGTTAGCGCCCCCCGGAGGCACTAACAGAAGGCGCTAACCAACCGAATTTTCCCCCCTATGTTTCTAATGCCCACTGCTCACTGCACGTAACAGCGAGTGAGCATCTGGTGGAAAAGGATCATGCTCGGAAGTGCCTCTTGCACATCCCCCACTTCCTTCACCCCACCATTGGTGGCCGTGCCTTCTGTTGCCTAAGCCCTAAGCTCTGGAATTCCCTCCCTAAACCTCTCCGCCTCGCTACCTCTCTCTCCTCCTTTAAGACGCTCCTTAAAACCTCTCTCTTTGACCAAGCTTTTGCTCACCTGTCCTAATATCTCCTTATGTGGCTCGGTGTCAAATTTTTGTCTGATATTGTTCCTGTGCAGCACCTTGGGACGTTTTACTATGTTAAAGGCGCTATATAATAGCAAGTTGTTGTTGTTGTTGTTGTACACCCCTCTTCCCACACCCCCATGATAGAGAGCCCACCCTCTATGAAACCCCAACCGGCACATACAACATTTCAATGCAAGGCGTTCGGCAGACTCAGCTTGAAGCTTCCCACGAAGCAATGGTCACAATGACCATAACTGAGAGTTTATAACTATCGGGAAGTCTGAGCAGGCAGGGCTCTTTCCTCTCGAAAAGAGAAGGCTGAGGGGCGACCTGATAGAGGTCTTTAAAATTATGAATGGGTTTGATAGGGTAGACGTAGAGAAGACGTTTCCACTTGTGAGGAGACCAAAACCAGCGGCCATAAATGTAATATAGTCACTAATAAATCTAAAAGAATTCAGGAGAAACTTCTTTATCCAGAGAGTGGTGAGAATGTGGAACTTGCTGCCACAGGGAGTGGGTGAGGCGAATCGCACAGATGCATTTAAGGGGAAGCTGGATAAGTACATGAGGGAGAAAGGAATAGAAGGATATGCTGATAGGGTGAGATAGAGAGGAGTGTGAGGAGAGTTGTGTGGAGCATGAACCAGTTGGGCCGAATGGCCTGTTTCTGTGCTGTAAATTCTATGTGATATGGGAATTGGTGAAGGAATGGAGTAAAAATTAAATCACGCCTCCCACTTTAAAACCGCAGCTGTCATAAACACTCGGATGTGTTATGAATAAGGGCACTTTTCTTGCATTCCGCAACAGGAAGTCTTCTTATGCATCTGCCTGCTGGAGCTGACATATCCTGCTGAAGACACGTGTTCGGGGATTGGGGGCACTATTTCAGTCTGCAGGGCTCCAGTAACCACACTTACAATGTTTGGGAATCTGCTTAAACTATTTACGCAGCTCTTTTTGACTCCATTTCCTTCAAACCTAATGTGAATCAGTTTTGATTGAGAGGCCATATGTGCTGTGTATTGTCGTAACAAATTTACAGTTCGAAGCATTAAATATGAGATGCCTTTTCAGCCCTACATATAAAACTGATGTTACAATATTATGAAACCTCCTACCATCCTCACCACATGGCGAGTTCCTGTTCTCTGTCTCCACTCATCTCTATTGAGCAGATACCACTCAAAGTGTAAAGACTTGCATTTATATAGCGCCTTTCACATACTCAGGACCAAAGCACAAACAGCAAGCTCCTACAAACAATGTGATAATAATCAGATTATCTGTTTTAGGTGTTGGTTGAGGGATAAATATTGGCCAGAACACCAGGAAGAACTCCCCTGCTCTTCTTTGAAATAGTGTCACGGGATCGTTTACATCTACCTGAGAGAGCAGACGGGGTCTCGGTTTAACATCTCATCCGAAAGATGGCACCTCCGACAGTGCAGCACTCCCTCAGCACTGCACTGGAGTATCAGCCTGGATTATGTGCTCAAGTCTCTGGAGTGGGACTTGAACTCACAACCTTCTGACTCAGAGGCGAGAATCTGCCACTGAGCCACAACTGACGTGTAAGATCTGATTCCCCGATCTGATTCACCAGCTTGCAATGCCTGTTTGGCTCAGTCGGTATCACTCTTGTTCAAGCGCCCCTCCAGGACCTGAGTGCACATGACGTAGCCTGATGCTCCAGTGCAACATGGTCGAAGGTGCCAATCTTCAGTTGGCACGAGACATCAACCGGTTCATGCGGACATTAACATCCCATGGCGATGCTGGAAGAAGAGCAGGGGATTCTCCCAGGGTCCATGGCCAACATTGCTCCCCTAGCCAATGCCACCAAGAAACAGATGAACTGGCCATTCACCTCATTTGATGTCTGTGAGATCGTGCTGACCTATTTAACAGATATTGCATGCGTCTGAGATATAGCTGAGAGACGTGATAAGGCACAATATAAATTAAAGTCTGTGCGTGTGTGTGACGTGCCGGAAGAGCTAATGAAGTGGACAAAACAACTCACAAACGTGGCAAGAAAATAAAAACAATGCTGATTTTTTTTCTTCTGTGACATGCATTCAAGCCCCAATCAAACAGCCAGGATGATAGGCTCTCCTTTCAGGCAACTGATCATAGAATCATATAACTGTACAGCACAGAAGGAGGCCATTCAGCCCATTGAGTCTGCGCCGGCTTTTTCGAAGAACAATCCTGTTAATCCCACTTCCCCGCTCTTTCCCCATATCCCTGCACTTTTTTCTCCTTCAAGTATTTATCCAATTCCCTTTTGAAGGCTACTATTGACTCTGTATCCACCACCCTATCAGGCAGTGCACTCCAGATCCTAACCACTCGTTGCGTAAAAAAGTTTTTCCTCATGTCGCCTCTGGTTCTTTTACCACTCATAGATACATAGATACATAGAAGATAGGAGCAGGAGTAGGCCATCCGGCCCTTCGAGCCTGCTCCGCCATTTAATGAGATCATGGCTGATCCTTCAATTCAGTATCCCGTCCCCGCCTTCTCTCCGTAACCCTTAACCCCTTTTGCCTGTAGAAATATATCTAATTCCCTCTTAAATATATTTAATGAGCTGGCGTACACTGCCCTCTGTGGCAATGAGTTCCACAGGTTCACCACTCTCTGAGTGAAGAAATTCCCCCTCATTTCTGTCCTAAATGGTTTAGCCCTTATCCTTAAATTATGTCCTCTAGTTCTGTTCTCACCCGCCAAGGGAAACATTCCTTCTGCATCTAATCTGTCTAGACCTGTCAGAATTTTATACACTTCTATGAGGTCCCCTCTCAATCTTCTAAACTCCAGTGTGTACATCCCTAAACTACATAGTCTCTCCTCATAGGTCAATCCCGCCATTCCTGGTATCAGCCTGGTGAATCGCCGCTGCACCCCCTCCATGGCAAGAACATCTTTCCTCAGATGAGGCGACCAAAACTGTACACAGTACTCGAGGTGTGGTCTCACCAGTGCCCTGTACAGCTGCAGCAAGGTATCCCTGTTCCTGTATTCCAACCCTTTTGCTATGAAGGCCAGCATACCGTTTGCCTTCTTGACCGCCTGTTGCACCTGCATGCTCGCCTTCAGTGACTGGTGTACAAGAACACCCAGGTCTCTCTGTACTTCCCCCTCTCCCAATTTATTGCCATTTAAATAATAATTTGCCCTCCCGTTCCTGCACCCAAGGTGGATAACTTCGCACTTGTCCACATTATAGTGCATCTGCCATTTATCCGCCCAATCACCCAGTCTGTCCAAATCGCTCTGGAGCTTCCTGGTCTCCTCCTCTGAGCCCACCCCCCCTCCTAGTTTAGTGTCGTCTGCAAATTTGGAAATGCTGCATTCGACTCCCTGATCCAGGTCATTAATATAAATTGTGAACAGCTGGGGACCCAGGACAGATCCCTGTGGTACCCCACTTGTTACTGCCTGCCATTCAGAAAATGAGCCGTTTATTCCAACTCTCTGTTTTCTATCTGACAGCCAGTTCTCTATCCACGTCAATACTTTCCCCTTTATCCCATGAGCTTCAATTTTCCATGCTAATCTTTTATGTGGGACCTTATCGAAGGCCTTTTGGAAGTCCAGGTACACCACATCTACTGGCTCTCCCCCATCTATTTTACCAGTTACTCCCTCAAAAAATTCCAATAGATTAGTCAAGCACGATTTACCCTTTGTAAATCCATGTTGACTCTGTCCTATCCTGTCCCCATTTGCTAAGTGCTCGGCTATTTCATCCTTAATGATGGACTCCAGCATTTTGCCCACAACTGATGTAAGGCTTACAGGTCTGTAATTACCTGCTTTTTCCCTACCCCCCTTTTTGAATAGTGGGGTAACGTTAGCTACCCTCCAATCCATGGGCACTGTTCCCGAGTCTAATGAACTCACCTTAAATCTGGGCCCTCTTGTTACCGACACTTCAGCCATTGGAAACGGTTTCCCTTTATTTACTGTATCTAAACCCTTCATGACTTTAAACACCTCTATCAAATCTCCTCTTAGCCTTCTCTGCTCCAAGGAGAACAGAGGACTGATCGGAGGATTGGATGAGTTCTGCCCCAACCAAGTCCTTAGCATATGACGTCTGACAGCAGATAACTTAGCAATAATTTGCACCACTCTTAGTCAGAGAGGCTATCAGGATGGCTGGTGAGAGACAGATATACAAGTGTCAACCTGAACCGAGGGAGTTACAGGCTTCAGTGGAAGTGAATATCGGGAGAGATGTAAGATCAGCTGCCGACTCTCTACCAGCCGTGTCACACTATTGCACAAAGTCAAAATGACTCCCATCCTCATTTTCCCCATTGAAAACAAGCCCAGTTCCGCTCTGAGAAGCTAAGAACTTGTTGAAGAAAAACACAACAGATTAGGTTTGATGGGACCCGCTCCCACTTGTTCCTCGGGGACAATGATGTGGTCACTCTGAGCTAACCCTGCTCATTATTATCGTACTCTGCTTACTGCGGGGTTTGTACTTCAAGCTTAGGTGTCAGCCGTGGCTCAGTGGGTAGCGCTCTCACCTCCAAGTCAGAACATTGTGGGTTCAAGTCCCACTCCAGAGACTCAAGCATACAATCTTTGCTGACACTCCAGTACAGTCCTGAGGGGGTGCTGCACTGTCAGAGGTGCTCTCTTTTGGATGAGACATTAAACCGAAGCCCCTGTCTGTTCTCTCAGGTTGATGTAAAAGATCCCACAGCACTATTTCGAAGAAGAGCGAGGGAGTTCTCCCCAGTGTCCAGGCCAATATTTATCTCTCAACCAACATCACTAAAACAGACTCTAATACAATAGCAAAATACTGCGGATGCTGGAAATCTGAAATAACAACAGAAAACGCTGGAAACACTCAGCAGGCCAGGCAGCATCTGTGGAGAGAGAAACAGAGTTAACGTTTCAGGTCTGGGTGTAACGTTAACTCTGTTTCTCTCTCCACAGATGCTGCCTGGCCCGCTGAGTGTTTCCAGCATTTTCTGTTGTTATTTCACTAAAACAGACTATCTGGTCATTAGCACATTGCTGTTTGTGGGAGCTTACTGTGCGCAACTTGGCTGCTGTGTTTCCTACATTACAACAGTGACCACACTTCAAAAAGTACTTAATTGGCTGTAAAGCGCTTTGGGAAGTCTTAGGGTTGTGAAAGGCGCTATAGAAATGGAAATCTTTCTTTCACCTCACTCTACTAAGTTTTTTTAATCAAAATCTCACGTTAATTCAGTGCTCCAGTATCACACCACCAACAGACAAGTCCCATCCAGCCCTTTTTCCTTCTGAAGACTTCAGCTCGTCCCAATTCTTGGCCCTGGAACCGTTTGGCAGCTTTAGAGATGGTGACTAAGAAAACCATTCTGGAGTGCTTTACTTTGTTCATTAGCACAAGTTCATACCGTCACTAATGTCACAATGAGGGCAACCGTACCATAAACAGTACCACGTGAGAGATCTCATCTGGATCGCAAACATGTACGTTCCTGAATATCCTTTGAAACTTTGGAAATGCTGGCAACGAGTACAGTTTTGACTTTGACTCCCTCATAAGGAAGGGCGCTTTAATACTGAGACACGATGATTCAGAATTCCTCAGCGATCAACTTTGACCTCCAGCTTTCGAGGTCCTACATTTTGAGTATTGTGTTTGGAAAACTAAAAGAAAGAAAGGAGAAAGAATTTGCATCAGTAAAATAGATTATCTGATCATATCACGCTGTTGTTTGTGGGACCTTGCTGTGCGCAAATTGGCTGCCGCGTTTCCCTATATCACAACAGTGACTACACTTCGAAAATACTCCATTGGCTGCAGAGCGCTTTGGGATGTCCTGAGGTCATAAATGGTGTATAAATGCCAAGTTTTTTCAGTGTAAAAAGGTACACAGCCTTGGAGCTAATCTGTGGATATACTTGACATGGGAGGGCTTGATAGTAAAAAAGTGAAAAAATGATGTATTTTCCCAACTGCAGAAACCGATCTCTTGTCTCTCAGTTTGTGACGTCAGTAGATTGAATCACTTTACCAGTAGGGGGCGTATGACTGAGCTTGGCCATTATGGAAAGAGTTCAGAGAGCTTGTCTGACCTGCACCCACCTTGGGAGCGTTTGACTCTCACTGCTGTCAAAGGAACTTGTGCTGACTGGTCTTCCTCCTCCTAACTGCAACTGTTACTAACATTAAAGATTTTATACAGTAGTGGCATGCCAGGAATCAGAGAAGCTCTGGCAGCCGGGCTGTTTGCTTGATGGCCCTGCAGAGGTAAAGCCTCCAATTCTGCATTCGTGTACATTGGATATTGTCAAGTGTATCGGCCAACATCAGAAACAGTTTTGAAGTCTCTTAACCCACCCTTTGGACCAAAAGATGGATTTGCAAGCAGACTGCTCGGGCTGAGAGGAAGGATCTCACTGCTGTGTTTGTGTTCTCAAGTCGGTGGGGGTGAGACTGGTCCATGCCAGAGACTTGAGTTCATAGCGAATGGGCAGCCGACTTCTCATAGCGCCCGGTTTCACAGCCCATCGAAGGGGTTCATTTCAAGAGGGATAGAATTGAAAGGCAGAGAAGTTATGTTAAACTTGTATAGACCCTTAGTTAGACCACACTTGGAGTACTGTGCACAGCTCTAGTCCCCATATTCCAAAAAGGATGTAGAGGCACTGGAAAAGGTGCAAAAAAGATTTACAAGGATGACACCAGAACTGAGAGAATATAACTATCAAGAAAGACTGAACAGGCTGGAAAAGAGAAGGCTGAGGGGTGACCTGATGGAGCTGTTTCTGATTATGAAAGGGTTTAATAGGGTACGCATAGAGAAGATGTTTCCATTTGTGGGGGAGATCAAAACTGGGGGTCATAAATATAAGACAGTCACAAATAAATCCAATAGGGAATTTAGGAGAAACTTCTTTACCCAGAGAGTGGTTAGAATGTGGCTCTCACTACCACATGGAGTGGTTGAGGTGAATAGCAATAGATGCATTTAAGGGAAGCTAGGTAAACACATGAGGAAGAAAGGAATAGAAGGATATGCTGATAGTGTTAGATGACGTAGGATGGATGGAGGCTCGTGTGGAGCATAAACACTGGCATAGACCAGTTGGGCCGAATGGCCTGTTTCAGTGCTGTACATTCTATGTGATTTTATGTGATGGAAAAAATAAATCGGGCGCCGTGTAAAGCCGGCTGCTGATTGGCTATGAACTTGTACTACTGGTGTGGACCTCTCTCACCCCCATTAAGTCCCTCCAAAACCAGACAACCTCTGGGCAGTCAAGTCAAAGGTTAAAATGGACTGCGATGGTCACACAAGAACTAGGAATATCCCAGTCCCCAGCACTGCCATATTCTTCACCTCCACACCAAAAATTCCAAAATATACTTTCAAACAAAAAAAAGACACAACAGAGCTAATTTTCTTCACAATTTTATTTTGTTGCTATGGGCAATTTGACTCATTGGCAGCTGAATCTGACTGAGTGAACGGTTCAGATTCAACTTGTCCCAACAAGAGGCTGCTTTGATCTTTTCATCCTGCTGCTTGAGAACAGGAGGTGAAATTCTGAAAAACGTCTCGGAAATAGTGGCTGAAAGACGGTGTGATTGGTCCCGTTCAGGAATGTTCTCCAAATCTACCTTTCGATTCAGTGAGAAGCTAGGTGTCAGCCTCTGTCTTGTTCTCCAAGCTGTCTTTCGGATGAAACATTAAACCCAGGCCCCGTCTGCCCTCTCAGGTGGAGGTAAAAATCCCACGTCACTATTTCGAAGAAGAGCTCGGTGTCCTGGCCAATATTTATCTCTCAACCAACATTATTAAAACAGATTATCTGGTCATTATCTCATTGCCGTTTGTGGGATCTTGCTGTGCACAAATTGGTGTTTCCTACATAACAACAGTGACTACAATTCAAAAGTACTTAATTGACTGTAAAGCGCTTTGGGACGTCCTGAGGTCGTGAAAGACGCTATATAAGTGCAAGTTCTTTCCGTGAAGCCGATCGATGACCAACTTCCATGTACAGATGAACAGGTTAATGATTTTCTTAGAGAAACAATCATTGTCAATCATTAAAATTTATTAATTATAATATAGTTCCCCTCCCCCCTCCCACATGTCCTAGTGGGAGAAAGTACAGTACATTCTGGTGTAGTCCTGAGCCAGAGAGAGACCATAAGGTCCCAGCTACAGCTGTCATGAGTCTGCTGCACTCAACAGGGACAGGAGGTTGCGATGCTCAAATTGATCTCGGTGCCCTGGTCTAGGGAAGGGAAAGAAATCTGCCAAGGTTCCTGATCCTAACTACTGTACAGAGACTCCCCCACAGCCCCCGATTCTAGAAAGTGTATTTGTGTGAATGTGACGTCAATTGACTGTTGACATTCACTGTTAACAAAGAGAATGGTCACTAGGGCAGGTGGCAGCTGGGAACAGGACCCCATGGAGAAATCAGCACCTTCAAGAGACAAGGGCAGAAATTAGCAACCAAAATCATCCATTTGGATGAAATATAAAAAGAAAGACTTGTATTTATATAGCGCCTTTCACCACCTCAGGCCGTCCCAAAGCACTTTACAGCCAATGAAGCACTTTTGGAGTGTAGTCACTGTTGTAATGTAGGAAATGCGACAGCCAATTTGCACACAGCAAGCTCCCACAAACAGCAATGTGCTAATGATCAGATAATCTGTTTTTAGTGATGTTGGTTGAGGGATAAATATTGGCCAGGACACCGGGGAGAACTCCCCTGCTCTTCTTCGAATAGTGTCGTGGGATCTTTTACGTCCACCTGGGAAGGCAGACAGGGCCTCGGTTCAATGTCTCGTCCGATAGACGGCACCTTCGACAGTGCAGCACTCCCTCAGCATTGGCACTGGGAGTGTCAGTCTTGATTATGTGCTCAAGTCTCTGGATTGGGACTTGAACCCACAACCTATTGATTGTTTCCTAAACTCCAAAGCCTGATTGGCTTCTATTTGCATAGTGCTAACCATTTACAGCAAAACAGTCTAAAACACAGAGTGGAAACCATTTGCTGTTTCTGTCGGTCAGTGTTTTAATTCGTCCTCCAGAACTCAGTGCAAACAGGCACCACAAGTCTCCGAGTACCTTGTCCAACTAGCCACGTTTCTTGTGTGAGCCCAGAAAGTGAACATTTGACAGGCTATTTGGCAGTGGGGAGCATCACAGCTGAGCCCTGACCCCGTCTTTACCTGGTATCCACACACTGCCGACTCATCAGGTGAGGGAATCCCAGCTGATCCTCCCCCACCTCAAAAGGACCTAAGGTCATCCCATTGCAGCCTTGGTTTTTAAAAAATTCATTCTCAGGATATGGGCCAGCATTTATTGCCCATTTGTATTTCCAGCATTTTCTGTTTTTATTTCAGATTTCCAGCATCTGCAGTATTTTGTTTTTTTTATTGCCCATCCCTAATTGCCCTTGAGAAGGTGGTGGTGAACCGCCTTCTTGAACCTCTGCAGTCCGTGTGGTGCAGGTACTCCCACAGTGCTGTTAGGGAGGGAGTTCCAGGATTTTGACCCAGCGACGATGAAGGATCGGCGATATACTTCCAAGTCGGGAAGATGTGTGACTTGGAGGGGAGCTTGGAGGTGGTGGTGTTCCCATGCGCCTGCTGCCCTTGTCCTTCTAGGTGGTGGAGGTCGCGGGTTTGGGAGGTGCTGTCGAAGAGTTGGTTGAGATCAGCTCACTCAGTACAGCCCAAGGACTGAAGGTGGGATCCTCCTAGTCTGCATACACTCACCATACCACTGGAGCAACTCCCTTGTCAGCCTATTTTACGAGCAAGCAATGGACCATAAAAGCCTGACTGGCAGGTGGGCACAGAGCAATCTTCATCAGTCCATTTCATTGACAATTTGCAGTAACAAGCTGCTGACCACTGCTGTCTCAGACAGCCTACCTCAGTGACCATTTATAGTAATGGATACTAAACTGGCAGCCGTTTTCAGATCTTGCCAACTCATGTTATAAATGATTTCACTTTAAAACCCAGAATCAGGAGGCATTTGTGCCATTGGATGCTTCAATTTAATTCCAGCGCCTCTTAACTGCAACTGGCAGACAAAGTATGGGAAAGAAAGATTTTTGTCTTCTCATAGGGATGTACTTTATTTATAGAAGCCTCAAGAAGTTGACATTATTAATGTTGTAAAAATGTGATAAAATATGTTGAAACTAAACAAGATCGCGCACTGCAGGACAAGAAAAATATTAGTTTTCTTTCCGAGTCTAGCTGTTACCCAGAAGTCTACAGACTAAAATAGACTAGATAACATTGGCTGGCCAAGGTCGCATCTGAAACCACCTCGCTGCAACAGCAAAGTAGGAAAGCCATCTCTACTCACTCAATGTCGTTCGTTTACAATACATCGAAATGCTTTTTTTTTACAAAAACAAAGGAAAGCTTAGGGCAGTTGTCTGAAAGAACTTCTTCATGCAAGGAGTAACCCACACTTGGAATGGTCCTCCCTCTCCGTATAACCTCCTCCAGCCCTGCAACCCTCCGAGGACTCTGCAATCCTCCAATTCCCGCCTCTTGCGCATCGCCGATTTCCTTCACCCCCACCATTGGCGGCCGTGCCTACAGCTGCCTAGGTCCTAAGCTGTGGAATTCCCTCCCCAAACCTCTCCGCATCTCTACCTCTCTCTTCTCCTTTAAGATGCTGCTTAAACCTGCCTGTTTGACCCAGCGTTTGGTCACATGTCCTAATGTCTCCTTCTTTGGCTCAGTGTCAATTTTTGTCCGGTAACACCCCTTGAGAAGTTTTACTACGTTAAAGGAGCTATATAAATGCAAGTTGTTACTGTTGTCTTCTGGGTAGGGTATTTGAGTCGTAAACCTTGAACTCGTTGAAGGGAGAGTAAGATGGGAGAATGGGGGGGAATGTAGGTCTTTTATTCTGGATGGATGAGCTGAGAAGGCCTGAATGGCCTCCGTTATCTGTATCTATCTTGTGATTTACCGTAGACACCGTTTCACTCACATCCAGCACTGCATGTCTTGAGTCTCTGAGGGCCATTCTGTAGGTCTGTGCAGCCGTGACGGGTCAGAGGGCATCCCTGAATTTCCAATATGTGCTCCCAATGGGCAAGGCTCATGGCCAACACTGGTCTCATAAAATGTGCCCCTTCTGTGTGCACTCTGAGTGTGTGAGCTTGCTGCAAAAGTGGCAAATAATTGTACCCACTGCAGTAAAGGAACGTTGGACGTCATACATTGGCATGTATTAATTAGGTGCCCATGTGAGTCAGGGGGCACCTCAGCCACCATACCTGGGTCTAACCTACAACATGACAGGAGTGGGGCAGCAAACACTCGATTTTATCTCTAGTCTCGCCTGGTCTCTGCCAGTGGCGGAAGTTTGAATATGCCCCTCATATTACCAGCCTGGTAGTTCAGTTGGCCTACAGCAACCAAAAAAGGTACACCTAAACATTCAGAGCCTAGAATTATTGTTGAAAGATAAAGCTTTAAGCGACTACAAGTTAAATGATAGATTTTGATGCATGTATCTGCTCTACCAGATACATATCTGCACCTGACACTGGTAGAGTATGCACACCATGCCCAACACAAGCAATTTGATGCTTCTCACGGGAGTTCATATCCTTGTGTATGGGTAAGAACCATCTGAAAAATCCCACTCCAGAGACTTGAGCACAAAATCCAGGCTGACACTCCAGTGCAGTACTGAGGGAGTGCCGCACTGTCGGAGGTGCCGTCCTTCGGATGAGACATTAAACCTGCTCTCTCAGGTGCACGTAACAGATCCCACGGCACTCTTTCAAAGAAGAGCAGGGGAGTTCACCCCGGTTTCCGGGCCAATATTTATCCTTCAACCAACATCACTAAAAACAGATTATCTGGTCATTATCACATTGGGAGCTTGCTGTGTGCAGATTGGCTGCCGCATTTCCTACATTACAACAGTGACTACACTTCAAAAAGTACTTCATTGGTTGTAAAGTGCTATGGGACGTTCCACAGTCATGAAAGGTGCAAGTCTTTCTTTCTTTATATGATGTAACACTTGTTGAGTTTAGAGACAGTGCATGTATCTATAGTCAGAGGCACTACCAAAGAATACAACAAATGCTTTCGGGAAATGGGAATGGGATCTTGTCAAATCAATGACAAATCTGCCAGCTCCGTTAATCCACTAGGTGGAGTGCTAGCCAGCCATGTGCAGAGTTTGGAGTCAGTTCTTTCGCCTCCTTTGGAAGTAGAACAAACCTAGCTCCCAAAATTCCTCAGGGGTTCCGCCGTTGTTTCTCTGTAATTCCAGCGGGAGAACGGCAGAACTCTCCGGAACACGGATTGGTCCCAGTTGCGTCGCGCCTCCGCTATTTCCTGTTTGCCTTGTAAAAGGTGGAATACCACCCATCCCTTGCAAGGGGAGCGGGATCATAAGTGGGCACTCCCTAAGCCAGAAGTTCCCTCTCTTTAGGCACACTTGGGACCCAGCTTGCCAAGGGGACCATGGCCGGGGCTAAGAGATGTCTGGGCAACTCCGCGCCCTGTCACTGGTGCTGGCCGCTGGACTTTCTGGTCATCATGTGTAGGGAAGCACCAGAGATGTTCTTATTTGTCCCACAGTAGTGAGGTGCTCTCCCGCTGACCCCACAAACTCCAGATGCCCCACAGTATTTTCAGACCCTCCAGCATTTTCAAGACGGATGTGGGAGAGCTAGACCATCGAACAAATACCAGCTGATATTCAGAAAAAGGAACCAACAGTTCCCCTCATCACAATCTCCAACTGTTTCTTAAATGATTCCAAGGTTTTTACCTCCACTATCCTACCATCCCACATGACATAGAATTACATCAAGTCTACAGCACAGAAACAGGCCATTTGGCCCAACTGGTCTATGCCGGTGTTTATGCTCCACACGAGCGTCCTCCCACCCTACTTCATCTCACCTGATCAGCATATCCTTCTATTCCTTTCTCCCTGTTGTACTTATCTAGCTTCCCCTTAAATGCATCAACATTGACAATTCTTCGTGTCAAGAAGAACTTCCTGTTTTCCGTCCTAAATTTGCCTGTCACGAGTTTGAACCTGTGCTCTCTTGTCTTACCGTCATGGTTTAGTTGGAAGTAGTCTTGCAGTTTTGCCTTTCCTACCCCATTTAGTACCTCATCTAGAAAGCTCACCTCTGAGTTGCGTCCTGTCAAAGATGAAAAGCCCAAACTTTTCCAACCTTTCCTTATCACTAAGGTCGCTGAAGCTGGGGCTCAGTCTTAAGAACATAAGAACATAAGATATTGGAGCAGGAGTAGGCCATTTGGCCCCTCGAGCCTGCTCCGCCATTCAATAAGATCATGGCTGATCTTCTACCTCAACTCCACTTTCCTGCACTATCCTCATATCTTTTGATTCCCTTAATATTCAAAAATCTATTGATCTCTGTCTTAAATATACTCAACGACTGAGCCTCCACAGCCCTCTGGGGTAGAGAATTCCAAAGATTCATCACCCTCTGAGTGAAAAAATGTCTCCTCATCTCAGTCCTAAATGGCCGACCCCTTATTTTGAGACTGCGACCCCTGGTTCTAGACTCCCCAGCCGGGGGAAACATCCGCCCTGCATCTACCCTGTCAAGCCCTGTAAGAATTTTGTATGTTTCAATGAGATCACCTCTCATTCTTCTAAACTCTAGAGAATATAGGCCTAGTCTACTCAATCTGTCCTCATAGAACAATCCCCCCATCCAAGGAACCAGTCTGGTGAACCTTCGTTGCACTCCCTCTATGGCAAGTATATCCTTCCTTAGGTAAGGAGACCAAAACTGTACAATACTCCAGGTGTGGTCTCACCAGGACCCTATATAATTGCAGTAAGACGTCTTTACTCTTATACTCAAATCCTCTTGTAATAAAGGCCAACATACCATTTGCTTTTCTAATTGCTTGCTGTACCTGCATGTTAACTTTCAGTGATTCGTGTACAAGGACACCCAGGTCCCTCTGAACACCAACATTTCCCAATTTCTCCCCATTTAAAAAATACTCTGCTTTTCTATTTTTCCTACCAAAGTGGGTAACTTCACATTTCTCCACATTATATTCCATTTGCCATGTTCTTGCCCACTCACTTAGCCTGTTATATCCCCTTGAAGCCTCTTTGCATCCTCCTCACAACTTACATGTCTTGTTGCCCTTGGTTGCATCTCTTGTTCTCTGCCATTTTTCACTTGATACACGTAACATCCAATAAGCCAAACTTTATACAAAGTTTGCTAGCACTACTATCGATTATGGCAATAATGCTCCAAAAATCTAGGCTGACCCAGTGCCCTACTGAGGGAGTGCTACAATCTCGGGGCTGCCCTCTTTCAGATGAGGCGTTAAACCGAGGCCCAAATGCATCTCTGCTATTCGCCTTAACATGTGGTAGCGAGTTCCACATTCTAACCACTCTCTGGGTAAAGAGGTTTCTCTTGATTTCCGTATTGGATTTATTAGTGACTATCTTATATTTATGGCCCCTAGTTTCAGACTCCCCCACAAGTCGAAACATCTTCTCTACGTCAACCCTATCCCCAACATAATTTTACAGAGTTCTATCAGGTCACCCCTCAGCCTTCTCTTTTCTAGAGAAAAGGGCCCCAGCCTGTTCAGTCTTTCCTGATAGTTATAAACTCTCAGTTCTGGTAGCATGATTGTGATTTTTTTTTGCACCTTCTCCAGTGCCTCTATATCCTTTTTATAATATGGCGACCAGAACTGTGCACGGTGCTCCGAGTTGGGCTCATTTTAGTTTCTGCACTGTCGGAGGTGGATTCTTTACTGTATTTTTGTTACCACATTTTCAACAAAAAAAAACTTTTCAAAACTTTTATATTCAAAAAAAGCCCTATTTGTTGCCTCACTTCCTGCACATCTCACAAGGCCACGTGAGGGATGTTAAACCACATAAGCGATGTTCCCTCATGGACCACGCAGGCCGCTCACAAGCTGTTCCCTCTAAGATACCGCCTGTGTGCGCGGCCACGTCGCGAAATTTAAAGGCACCGCGCGCTGAAATGAACAGGCCGTGCACAAGAATGAAATTTAGAGGGAACGTTGCAGGTGAAAGATGTTAAACTGGGGCTGGAGTAACGAGTCGAACATTTATTGCTTCTTTTCCATTCCCAACATCTGTTCCAAGTGCTGTGTTTTAGTCCAGGATTAGTTCAGTTTTACTCTTAGTTTCGTCTCGCTATCTGAAAGTTTACCCTCATTTTATTCTTAGACCTCACAACAAATTTCGTTCTTGTCTTAATTTAAAACAAAAAATAAATGCAACAATTCGAGTGAAGAAAAAATAACAATGTTTGCTGTTCAAGGAATTGCTGCAGGAGGCTAAAGAATTTACTGCACTCTGCCCGAACACAGATAGAAAGAAAGCATTTCCACAGCACCTTTCACAGCCTCAGGATGTCCCAACGTGCTTTAGAGCTAATAAACTACTTTTGAAGTGTAGTCACTATTGTACTGTAGGAAATTGGGCACGGCAAGCTCCCACAATGATGTTCTAATGAAAGGTCATCGACCTGAAACGTTAACTCTGTTTCTCTCTCCACAGATGCTGTCTGACCTGCTGAGTATTTCCAGCATTTTCTGTTTTTAGTTCAGATTTCCAGCATCCGCAGTATTTTGCTTTTGTATTGATGTTGGTTGAGGGATAAATATTGTCCAGGACACCAGGGAGAACTCCCCTGCTCTTCTTCGAAATAGTGCCATGGGATCTTTTATGCCTCATTTTGAAAGACAGCACCTCCGACAGCGCAGTACCCCCTCAGTACTGCACTGGGTGTGTCAGCCTGGTTTATCTTTTGGATTGGGACTCTGAACCCACAGCCTTCACGACTCAGAGGCGAGAGTACTCCCAACTGGGCCACGGCTGACACTGCTAAAACAAGCATCCAAGTAAACATGGAAATACATGGGGGGGGGAGAAATTCAGTATCGCCCCATTTGGGGCGCAATTATCAGCCGGGCGCACAGATTAGCGCCTGGCGCTAATTATCGCCTCCGACTGCAAACTTGACTTTTATCGCCCCTGGAGGTGATTGGAGCGCTAAATCAGGCGCTTCACACCTGTCTTAAGGCGCAAAGGCCGAGGAGCGAGACGCTACCTCAGAGCGCTGGCGAAGCTCATGTGATGTCAGTCAGCAATGGAACACAGACAAAATGGCGCTGGCCAGTTCTTAAAGGGGATGGTTGATCTTGCTTTCCATCCACATCCTGCTCATTGCAGCCTTGAATCTCGGCCTGGAGAGACCTGCGCATCAAATCTGCTGGAAAGAACAATGGAGAGGCCCAGGGAAAGAGCTCAGAGTGCAGCCCCCACAGTCTCTTCTAAATCGATACAAGGAAGGGCAAATCAAAATGAACCTGCAAAGTGCTGCTCAGTACCCAAAACTCCTTCACACAGCGTTGAATCTCTCCAGAAGTCTCTCTCTCTCTCTCAGAATGCGTGGTTCAAAAATGTCACCAATAAAAAAAGGCAGGAGGCGGTCGCCTTTAACTAGCGCTCCCCCAGTCCCTTCCTGACTCCAAAACGCTCCCCTCAACCTGTCGTTGCTAGCGGCAGGCGGTAAGGCAGGGGGTGCCACTCAATATCCGCTCCAGGGCGCTACCGGGGCATTGCGCACTCGACTGACGTCACGATCTGCCGGCGCAGGAGATCGTGGCGGTAGTGTTTAGCGCCACCGCAAAATGTCTAGTTAATTTCGCAAGCAGCGCAAACATCGCCGCGCCCGGGCGCTAGTTGCTTTGCACCCCATTAGCACCCTCTTAAGGCGCTAATGGGAGGCGCAACCAACTGAATTTTTCCCCCATGGAAGTTACAGAATGGAAATAGGCCATTCTGGCCAACCAGTCCGTGCCAGCGTTTACCCTACACACGAGCAAATAGTTCTAATCACAGTTACCCACCCTGTTCCCACAGCTCTTCAACCAGGCCAGAGTCAAATGAGTGAAGAGTTTGGTGGGAGAGGGGGAGAGTTGCAGGCAATGTTCCCGTGCATGCGCGATAATTTGAATGGGACCGCGCAGCCCATTGAAGGGGCTGTGCACCAAAAATAAATTAGCAGGAACATTGGTTGTAGGGCTGGAGGAGGTTACAGAGATAGAGAGGGGTGAGGCCACGGAGGATAAGAATGTTAAATGTGAGGAGTTAGCAATACCGGGAGCCAATGTCGATCAGCAAGGACAGGAGTGGTGGGTGAGTGGGTTTTGACTCTGGATAGGATACAAGCAGCAGGGTTTTGGATGAGCTGAAACCTCTTGCAATCCCCAGTATTGACATTCCTGATTTCAATGAGCATAAAATGCCCTAATAATATAAATTAGAAAATAAAGCTATTAAATAAAATTACACTAAAGCATTCAAAATTTATATTGGAGTAAACATTTTCAAGTCAACCTTGTCGTTCATTTTCCTCATTCTACTGAACTTTTACCCTCCTTGCTGTATCTGGTGTGCATCAACATCAACAACCACAACTTATATTTATATAACTGCCTCTAACGTAGCAAAATGTCCCAGGAGCATTATTAGACAAAAATTGACACCGAACCACATAAGGAGATATCAGGGCAGGTGGCCAAAAGCTTGGTCAAAGAGGTAGGTTTTAAGGAGTGTCTTAAAGGAGGAGAGAGAGGTGGAGAGGCGGAGAGGTTTAGGGAGGGAATTCCAGCGCTTTGGGCCTAGACGGCTGAAGGCACAGCTGGCAATGGTAGAGCAAAGGGTCGCCGAGGTTGCAAACAGTCTGGTTCAGACTCAGACAGTGGCCAGGGAGGGGAATGGAATTGGTGGCGAGGGGACAGAGTTTGTGGGGGGGACCGAAGACAATGGCTTCAGTGTACTAGTGTTGGACAGCAGAAAGTGCAATACCTCTTTAAAGTAAAGAAACACATAAAAACAAAAAGCACAGGACTTCCAAGTGGCAGGTGATGAAAAATATGGTTAGATTAAGCAGCACCCGATGGGTTAATGCTGATGATCAGAGCTCATGAGTGGACTGAATGTGTGGCGTCTTGCGGACTGCTGATTGATGGGTAGAAGTGGTGGTCTAACCCCTCCCCCACAGGCTGTGCGGTCCACATTGTTAAAATATTTGCATTGAACTCACTCTCAGCTGAAAGTGTGTTTGCATAGACTGTGGGTCAGGGAGTCTACAGGGTCACTAATCATTTTCTTCTGTCTCACCGATTTTCTCCCCTTTCCGTCTGAAGCCATCCACTTGGTTCTGTGGGCACCAGTATCTCGCCCAAGTGACCGTTATTAATGCGTGAGCTTTGACAATGAGTGCCAGCTGGCTATCCGACTGTGGCAGGCATCACAGCCGAGCCCAATTCAGGCCTCCAGACACAAACACAAACGCATATCCACCAGAATTCAGTGAGCAGGATTAAGACCTTAGCTAATTGTGCCATCCCTAGTACAAAAGCAAAATACTGCGGATGCTGAAAATCTGAAATAAAAACAGAAAATGCTGGAAATACTCAGCAAGTCAGGCACCATCTGTAGAGAGAGAAACAGAGTTAACGTTTCAGGTCGATGACCTTTTGTCAGAACTGGAAACAGTTAGAGATGTAACAGATTTTAAGCAAGTGCAGGGGCAGGGAAAGAACAAAAGAGAAGGCCTGTGATAGGGAGGAAGGCAGGAGAGATTACATGACAAAAGGTATGATAGTACAAAGCAAAAGGAGATGGTAATGGGACAAGTAATGGAACAAAAGATGAGTCTAGAAGAGGTGTAAATAGGAATGGCAGAATCATCAACAGCTGCCATGTGAAAACATAGGGGCAGAGGTTATGGTCTGAAATTTTCTGTTTTTATTTCTCCATTCCTAGTGTCGTTAGTGTCAGCCGTGGCTCAGTGGGTAGACTCGCCTCTGAGTCAGAAGGTCATGGGTTCAAGTCCAACACTTGAGCACATAATCCAGGCTGACACTCCAGTGCAGTACTGAGGGAGTGCTGCACTGTTGGAGGTGCCATCTTTCGGATGAGACATTAAACAGAGGCTCCGTCTGCCCTCTCAGGTGGACGTAAAATATCCCCTGGCACTATTTCGAAGAAGAGCAGGGGAGTTCTCCCTGGTGTCCTGAGCAATATTCATTGCTCAACCAACATCACCAAAACAGATTATCAGATAATTTATCTCCCATGCAGTTTGTGGGATCTTGCTGTGTACAAATTGTCTGCTGTGTTTCCAACATTACAACAGTGACTACAATTTAAAACTTGGCTGTAAAGCACTTTCGGACATACCGAGATCATGAATGGCGCTATATAAATGCAAGTCTTTCTTCCTTCCTTTCCCTTCCTTCCTTCCTTCCTTCTTTGTTTCTTTCTTTTTCTTTCTTCCTTCCTTCCTTTCTTTCTTCCTTTCTTTCTTTCTTCTTTCTTTCTTTCTTTCTTTCTTTCTTTCTTTCTTTCTTTCTTTCTTTCTTTCTTCCTTTCTTTCTTTCTTCCTTTCTTTCTTCCTTCCTTTCTTTCTTCCTTTCTTTCTTTCTTTCTTTCTTTCTTCCTTCCTTTCTTTCTTTCTTCCTTTCTTCCTTTCTTCCTTCCTTCCTTCCTTCCTTCTTTCTTTCTTTCTTTCTTTCTTTCTTTCTTTCTTTCTTTCTTTCTTCCTTCCTTTCTTTCTTCCTTTCTTCCTTCCTTCTTTCTTTCTTTCTTCCTTTCTTTCTTCCTTCCTTTCTTTCTTTCTTTCTTTCTTTCTTTCTTTCTTCCTTCCTTTCTTTCTTTCTTTCTTTCTTTCTTTCTTCCTTCCTTTCTTTCTTCCTTTCTTCCTTCCTTCCTTCCTTCTTTCTTTCTTTCTTCCTTTCTTTCTTCCTTCCTTTCTTTCTTTCTTTCTTTCTTTCTTTCTTTCTTTCTTTCTTTCTTTCTTTCTTTCTTTCTTCCTTCCTTTCTTTCTTCTTTCTTTCTTTCTTTCTTTCTTTCTTTCTTTCTTTCTTTCTTTCTTTCTTTCTTTCTTTCTTTCTTTCTTTCTTTCTTTCTTTCTTTCTTCCTTCCTTCCTTCCTTTCTTTCTTTCTTTCTTTCTTTCTTTCTTTCTTCCTTCCTTTCTTCCTTCCTTCCTTCCTTCCTTTCTTTCTTTCTTTCTTCCTTCCTTCCTTTCTTTCTTCCTTTCTTTCTTCCTTTCTTTCTTTCTTCCTTTCTTTCTTCCTTCCTTCCTTCCTTCCTTTCTTTCTTCCTTCCTTCCTTTCTTCCTTCCTTTCTTTCTTTCTTCCTTTCTTTCTTTCTTCCTTCCTTCCTTCCTTCCTTTCTTCCTTCCTTCCTTTCTTTCTTTCTTTCTTTCTTTCTTTCTTTCTTTCTTTCTTTCTTTCTTTCTTTCTTCCTTCCTTTCTTTCTTTCTTCCTTCCTTCCTTTCTTCCTTCCTTTCTTTCTTTCTTCCTTTCTTTCTTTCTTCCTTCCTTCCTTCCTTTCTTCCTTCCTTCCTTCCTTTCTTTCTTTCTTTCTTTCTTTCTTTCTTTCTTTCTTTCTTTCTTTCTTTCTTTCTTTCTTTCTTTCTTTCTTTCTTTCTTTCTTTCTTTCTTTCTTTCTTTCTTTCTTTCTTCCTTTCTTTCTTTCTTCTTTCTCGGACGCCAAGGCAAAGAAGGAGATATCACAACCAGAAGCTTTCAAAGGAAATGCGTGCGTTAACTGATTCAATACACATCTTCCTCGCCCTTGTGAGTTCACCTTGCTGCACAGCCTCTCTGTGAGAGCTGAATGGTAAAGAGGTGACCGAACAATATCTCTTAATAACAGACCAGTTCGGTGAAGGTTTAACAGTGGCAGTGATCTAGTTCAGCAGTTTGAAAGCAACCAGGCTGAAAAGGTCAGGGCACGAAAAACACTTGAAGCTGTTAGTCATTGACATGCAGGAGCGCCAAGTGAGGGACCAGGCCTAAAACTCTCCAACAATTCTATCCTGGGCCCCACAGAAAACCACCCACATTCCGAGGATTGCTGATCTGTGGCATTTTTTGCCTCAGTCCAGACACTCACTCAGATACCATTGATCAATTAGTGAATGGCACATTTTCGGAGTCTTGCATTGCTGAGAGATTAGCTCAGTCTCTCGGCTCCGCAAGCTTCACGTAATGAGCATGGAGGGAAACAAACGGGTCTTAGCCAAAATTGAACCTCGCACAAGACTGGCTTTCAGATAAATATGCGAGTGCAGCAGCGTCTGCTGATTGGTGGTGCCTGGTCCATCTTAAAAATCATGCCACCCCGCAGTCAAATACGTCCACCTGAGAATAGCATTTCTATAGCAATTTCACCACCTCAGGACGTCTGAAAGCGCTTTACAGCCAATCAAGTACTTATGAGGTGTAGACACTGATGTAATGTGGGAAATGCGGCAGCCAATTTGCACACAGCAAGTTCCCACAAACAGCAATGTAATAATGACCAGATCATCTATTTTAGTGATGTTGGTTGAGAGATAAATATTGGCCAGAGCACTGGGGAGAACTCCCCTGCTCTTCTTCAACATAGTGCCACGGGATCTTTTATGCCCACCTGAGGGAGCAGACGGGGCCTCGGTTAAACATCTAATCCGAAAGACAGCACCTCCGACAGTGCAGCACTCCCTCAGCACTGCACAGGAGTGTCAGCCTAGATTTTTTTGCTCAAGTCTCTGGAGTGGGACTTGAACCTACGACCTTCTGACCCATTTTTAGGCCCATGTCAGCTTTTAAGAACAGGTTAGATACGTGGTTGGAAGAAAAGGGGGAACAAAGGGACTTGAGAATAGGGCGGGCACATGGAGTTAAGACGACTGCTCATGTGGTGGATAAACACCAACATGGGCTGGTTAGGCCGAATGGCCTGTTTCCGTTGTAGCTGCTATGTCATTCTCTGAGTGCCATACACCCTTCCCATTTCCCAAGGACACACTTTGTGATGTATTGTTTGCTATCTTTCAGGCCAAGAAAGGCATTTTCTTCAACAGAAAAACAATCCAAAAGTTATTTTCGGAATGATTTTAGCAGTGGGAGGAAGTATCTTGTGGTTGACGTTTTTCAGGAGAAAGGATTCATTCATGTTTGATGCAGGTAAGTGCCACAGAATGTATTCTAGGATGTTGAAATGGTTCTGTAGGAAAGCACCTGGGGTGGGACTCAGTTGGACAGACTAGGATGGTCACAAAAGCAAAATCCTGCAGATGCTGGAAATCTGAAATAAAAGCAGAAAATGCTGGAAATACACAGCAGGTCAGGCAGCATCTGTAGAGAGAGAAACAAAGTTAATGTTTCAGGTTGATGACCCTTCGTCAGAACTGGAAAATGTTGGCGATGTAACAGGTTTTAAGCAAGTACAGAGGCAGGGAAAGGGGGGAGGGGAGGAAAGAACAAAAGGGAAGGTCTGTGATAGTGTGGAAGGCAGGAGTGATTAAATGACAAAAGGGATGATGGTGCAAAGCAAAAGCGGATAATAATGGGACAAGTAAAGAAACAAAAGATGAGTCTAGAGGAGCTATAAATGGCAACAGCAGAATCATTACCAGCAGCTGCTGTCCAAAAAAATGGGAGCAGTGGTTATAGTCTGAAATTGTTGAACTTGATGCTAGTCCAGAAGAGCCTAATTCAAAGATTATGCTTTTCTCGAGCTTCCATTGAGCTTCATTGGAACAGTGTAGGAGGCCGAGGACAGCGACTGGAAGCTCGGGGTCACGATTGTGGACTGAACGGAAGTGTTCAGCAAAGTGATCACCCAATCTGCATTTGGTCTCCCCAATGTAGAGGAGACCGCATCGTGAGCAGCGAATACAGTATACTAAATTGAAAGAAGTACAAGTAAATCACTGTTTCACCTGGAAGGAGTGTTTGCGGCCCTGGACGGTGGGAAGGGAGGAGGTAAAAGGGCAGGTGTTGCATCTCCTGCGCTTGCACGGGAAGGTGCTGTGGGAAGGGGAATGGGTGTTGGGGGTGATAGAGGAGTGGACCCTTCGGAATGCTGAAAGAGGAGGTGAGGGGAAGATGTGTTTGCTGGTGGGATCACGCTGGAGGTGGCGGGAATGGCGGAGGATGATCCGTTGAATGTGGAGGCTGGTGGGGGGAAATGAGAGAACAAGGGAACCCTATCGTGGTTCTGGGAGGGAGAGGAAGGGGTGAGGACAGAAATGTGGGAAATAGAACGGACATGGTCAAGGGCTGTGTCAACCACAGTGGAGGGGAATCCTTGGTTGAGGAAAAGTGAAGACATATCGGAAGCACTAGTATGGAAGGTGGCATCGTCAGAACAGATGCGACGGAGACTGAGAAACTGGGAAAATGGAATCGACTCCTTACAGGAAGCGGGGTGGGAGCAAGTGTAATCAAGGTAGCTATGGGAGTTGGTGGGCTTATAGTGGATATTGGTGGACAGCCTATCCCCAGAAATGGAGACAGAGCAGTCAGGGAAGGGAAGAGTTGGAGACAGACCATGTGAAGGCAAGGGAGTGGTGGAAATTGGAAGAATAGTTGATGAAATTTTCCAGTTCAGGGCGAGAGCAGTAATTAGCATTGATACAGTCATCAATGTACTGGAAAAAGAGGCGAGGGAGGGGACCTGAGTACGACTGGAGCAAAGAATGTTCCACATACAGGCAGGCATAGCCAGGACCCATACTGGTTCCATAGCAACACCTTTTATTTGGAGCTCAAGTCTCTGGAGTGGGACTTGAACCCGTAACATTTTAACTCAAAGGTGAAAGAGATACCAGTGAGCCACAGCTCGACACCAAAAGTGTGTTTCTAGGATTGTTGGGTGAGGAGATGATAGGGCCGGTTGTGATTGCCCCTGCGAACAAATAGTTTGCTGACACTGACTGTCCAAATCGCAGCTGAAAAATAGTCAGTTGGGTGAGACAGCAGAGGAGTGTTGGCACCAATGGAATCATATTGGAGTCATGATCCACTGCCTTCAGGAGAGAAGGGATAAGGAGAGAAAATCCACGGATGCTTGATGTTTGCAATGGGAAATGGAACTTTCCATTTTGGGTCCTCAATGCCGACGTCAAGCATCCAGAGGTCAGGAACAGTAGAGGATAGGTTCAGAGTGAAGCTTCCTCTCCATTGCCCGAACGGTGTGCCTAAACTACACGCCAGAAGAACTTCAATCTACCTCTCCACCACCAACACCCTTGACTCCACTGTACTAACTGTCTGACATCAAGTCCCAGATCAACCACGTAACATCAGACGAACAACAGTTTAGGAATAGGTTTGTGGCATGGGGCCCACCCTCACTGGGAACTGTTCCGAGGCTGCGTTAACTCACTTTACGTATAGCCAGCAGCAAGAGAGGAGATTGTCATTCCCTCGGTCCGTGCAAAAGCAAGTGCCAGGGATAAAAGCACAAGGTATAAACCCAGCTCATCACCCAGACCCACCTTTACGGAACAATGTTTTAATCAGCAGGCAAGTCTGGAGTTCACATTAGCACAAACCTGGAGTCATGTTACAGTTTCTCATTCAGAATGTTGTCTTCAGACTATGGTCCAACAGCAGTGTGTGGGATGCACATCCTCCACCAGTAACACAAGACTGTGTGAGGTTTGGCAAGAAAAACGTTTTTTTTTTATTTCAGCGGAATAAGTCTTTAACTCTGAAACAAGAGAGATTCACACCCTATTTTTAAAAAATATTGCAAATGTGGTCATTTTGTCTTTTCCTGATTTTTTGTTTCATTGCAAGCTCTGGCCATGGTTGACCAACAACGCCTGAATTCCCCTCAACACCTACAACTTCAATCTGAATGGCACCTTTTAACATAGAAAACATTTCAAGGTGCTTCACAGGTGGGTGTTGAGCCAGCAAGAGAGAGAGATTAGGAGAAGAGGCAGAAAAAAAGAAAGACTTGCATTTATACAGCGCCTTTCATGGCCTCAGGCTGTCCCAAAGCACTTTACAGCCAATGAAGTACTTTTTAAAGTGTGGTCACTGTTTTAAAGCGCTTTGGGACGTCCTGAGACCGTGAAAAGTGCTATATAAATGCAAGTTGTCCTTCTTCTCAATCAGAGCTCCTTCTTCTATGCCAACATGGCACTCTAGTTTGCAAAACAAGGGCTCTTTCAAAGCATCAGTGAGTAACACACAAATGAGAAAGGTCTCAGCTTTGCTCCCTGGTTTGCCATGAGTTCATTGACCTTAGTCAGTGCTCTACAATTGGCCTAAATCTCCAAGGGTAAGAGAGAGGGGCAAAAGAATTCAGCCAGGATTCTCACTCCTGCTCTCTATCCAGTGACCACCAATGGAAGTGAGTGTGAAGTAAGGCCATGCATTAGCTTGGTTGTGATTTCTCTCATGCTCCTTCCATCACCATGGTCAGGAAGCCCCTTGGGCAAGGTCCCAATCAATCCTGATATCCACACAAGTCCACTTTCCAGCTGGTGTCACTACATAAGAGCAGCCCCCGCCCAGTCTGGGCAAATCAGGACAAGCTGTCACACTTCACTGCTATCCCAACAAAGACTGGCTAGCTCAGCATAAACTAAAGATCAAATCTAGCAACTTCCTGTACTGAATACTCATCACACCAAGTATTACAGCTGCCAAGCCATTGGAGTTTGGCCTACTTAAGAAATTTCCCCGCTGTGTAAAACAAGAAGAATGTACAAGTCATCAATTGCTTTGCGAAGGTTTTCTGAAATATTTTGCTAGCTGGATAAAATACCTCCCACCATCTGGCAAGGCATCGGTCTTTTGGACTGGCCAACTTGCTGAGGCACTGGGGCCTAGAGCTGTCTCACATGCTAAAAAAAGGAGAGACGTTGTATCGTACATTTGGTGATCGCAGGATTGCAGTGCTGCTAAGAGGAGAAGTTCAGAGTTCCATTTGAATGTTTTGTTTATTTATAAAATTCTAATTAAGGCATCAGCTGTGGCTCAGTGGGTAGCACTCACTCACTCACCTCTGAGTCAAAGATTGTGAGTTCAAGTCCTACTCCTGATACTTGAGCACAAAATCTAGGCTGACCATCTCAGTGCCATACTGAGGGAGTGCTGCACTGTCGGAGGTACCGTCTTTCGGATGAGACGTTAAACCGAGGCCCTGCCTGTCATCTTGGGTGGGCTTAAAAGATCTCACGGCACTGCATTCAAAGAAGAGCAGGAGCGTTCTCCCTGTGTCCTGGCCAATATTTATTCCTCAACCAATTTCACTAAAAACCCGACCTTACTATGCGCAAATTGACTGCTGCGTTTCTGACATTACAACAGCGACTACAGTTCAAAATACTTAATTGGCTGTAAAGCACTTTGGGACGTCCTGAGGTCGTAAAAGGCGCTACATAAATGCAAGTCTTTCTTTCTTTGCAAGCTTCTTGCAACAGCTCAATAAGTAAATGCAATGCTTGTTGTAGTACTGAGTTACGTAGATCTGGATGAGGAAGATCCCAGGTTGAGCCCCTCGTGTGTGCTGAGCAAGCTGATCTCTGGGGGCAGGGCAATCGGTCTCAGAGTGCCTGCACTTGCCGGAGGAGTGGGCAATAGTCTTGCTTCCGCTAGCAGCTGCCATCGAGAAGACGTGAGGACAAGATGCGATTCAGTTGTGATGTCAGATAGCCCACCAGCCCTTTGCGCTGGCTCGTGAAGAATGGCCACGTGGGGGAGGTACGGGATGGCTGCTGGGACCCGTACCCCAGATGGGATCATCACCTTTAGGAAAGGAGAGATGAGCGAGGAAACAATAAATAAATTCAAATGAAATATTGCTTTCAAAAAATGATTCTGAGGAAGAATGAATGATTATCTCGATAGCGGAAATCTGGGTTGAGCCGACAACCTTCCCTTCCAGCTTTGTGCTCCGGCTCAGCTGATTCTGTGCTTTTCCATCCATGGCCAGCGTTGAGCTCATGTCAGGAATGAGTCGGCTTGCCAACCCTCCAGGAATACCCTGGAGTCTCCAAGAATTGAAGAGTAATCTCCAGGAAACTGCTGCGAGCAACCCGGGAGATAAATCATAGGGACATTAAAGAACACAAGAACATAAGAAATAGGAGCAGGAGTAGGCCATTCGGCCCTTCGAGCCTGCTCCGCCATTCAATGAGATCATGGCTGATCTTCTGCCTCAACTCCATTCACCGGCCTTATCATCATATCCCTTGATGCCCTTACTAGTCAGAAATCTATCGACTTCTGTTTTGAATATACCCAATGACTGAGCCTCCACAGCCCTCTGGGGTAGAGAATTCCAAAGATTCACCACCCTCTGTGTGAAGAAATTTCTTCTCATCTCAGTCCTGAATGGCCTACCCTTTATCCTGAGGCTGTGGCCCCTGGTTCTAGACTCCCCAGCTAAGGGAAACATTCTCCCAGCATCCACCCTATCGAGCCCTGTAATAATTTTGTATGCTTCAATGAGATCCCCTCTCATTCTTCTGAATTCAAGAGAATACAGGCTTAGTTTACTCAATCTCTTCTCATCGTATGTTTTTCATTCTCTTTGAACATTTTCATTTATTAGTTGTAAAAATATTGGAGATGGGGGAAGTTGGCTGTTTGACTGACAGTCAAGATTAATGCAATCAGGTAACAAGAGTCTAATCACTTTCCAATTGGCTGGGAGGGCTGTGCGCCTGGAGGATGGAACAATGGCGGCATTGTGGGGGCGGGGTGGTTCGTGGCGGAATGTCATGTGATGAAACCTCCAGGAACACACCCGCCCAGAGGTGGCAACCCGAGGATTGAGGACAATAGCAATGATTACAATGGTGCCAATGTCTGGAGAGCACCTGTGGGATTTTGTGCCTTGGAACTCCAGGTTTTGTGGTTTCTCATATTATCTGTGAGACATCCCAAGCCCTTATTCCCCTTTGTTTGAGTGAACTTTTAATGTTACAGCGTTCTCAGATCTATGGGGATTCACATGCCAACTCAGTAACAGCCACTGCCCCAGATACACAGAGATTACATTGTTTTTTGTCCTGTGTAGTTTTAAACTGTGTGTATCTGAAAGTTGTTACTGTTGTACTTCCGAAAGTGTTGACTGGCTGGTGAGTGCATGAGCAAAGCAGATGGAGGCCACAAGGACCTGGAAAACGTACAGGGAGCCAATCAGGAAACAGAGGAAAATGTACAGGGAGCCAATCAGGAAACAGAGGAAAATGTACAGGGAGCCAAACAGGGAACAAAGGAAAATGTACAGGGAGCCAATCAGGAAACAGAGGAAAATGTACAGGGAACTCACTTTCGTGGGCTTTTTTTTCAGAGACTTACCAATCTTGCAGACTGGCGGCGGCATTCCAGAGCCACGTCACGATTCAAAAAGTGACGCGGGCAAGAGGAAGCAAGAGGGTGAGTACGGCCAGGTGAGTATTTATACTTCCCTATAGTTTGACAGTTAAGGTTAATAGTTTATAAAGTTTAAAAGGTCTTAATTTTGTGGTTATAGTTTCTAAGGTCTCTGTTGTGTAGCGGGGAGTGCTAGTAAACAAGGGCCCTTGTCTATATCATTTAATTGTAGTGTAATTTGTGGTATTGATTTGATTTAATTTAATTTAAATGAATTAAAGGGTAAGTCATGGCAGCACAGCTCGGCCCCATGGCATGCTCCTCCTGCACGATGTGGGAAATCAGGGACACTTCCTGTGTCCCTGACGACCATGTGTGCGGGAAGTGTATCCAGCTGCAGCTACGGGCAGACCGCACTGCGGCGCTGGAGCTGCGAATGGATACATACTGGAGCATTCGCGATGCTGAGGACATCGTGGATTGCACGTTTAATGAGTTGGTCACACCACAGGTAAAGGTTGCACTGGCAGGAAGGGAATGGGTGACCACCAGGCAGAGTAGTAGGCGCAGGCAGGTAGTGCAGGGGTCCCCTGTGGCCATCCCCTCTCAAACAGATATACCGCTTTGGATATTGTTGAGGAGGATGGCTTATCGGGGGAAGGCAGCAGCAACCAACTTCCTGGCACCATGGGTTGTTCTGCTGCACAGGACGGGAGGAAAAAGAGCGGGAGAGCTATAGTGATAGGGGATTCTATTGTAAGGGGAATAGATAGGCGTCTCTGCGGCCGCAAACGAGACTCCAGGATGGAATGTTGCCTCCCTGGTGCAAGGGTCAAGGATGTCTCAGAGCGGCTGCAGGGCATTCTGGAGGGGGAGGGTGAACAGCCAGTTGTCGTGGTGCATATAGGTACCAATGGTATAGGTAAAAAATGGGATGAGGTCCTAAAAGCTGAATATAGGGAGTTAGGAGGTAAATTAAAAAATAGGACCTCAAAGGTAGCAATCTCAGGATTGCTACCAGTGCCACGTCCTAGTCAGAGTAGAAATAGAAGGATATTTCAGATGAATACGTGGCTAGAAGAATGGTGCAAGGGGGAGGGATTCAAATTCCTGGGACATTGGAACCGGTTCTGGGGCAGGTGGGACCAGTACAAACTGGACGGTTTGCACCTGGGCAGGACCGGGACTGATGTCCTAGGGGGAGTGTTTGCTAGTGCTGTTGGGGAGGGTTTAAACTAAAATGGCAGGGGGTTGGGAACCTGTGCAGGGAGACAGAGGAAAGGGAAGCAAGGATAGAAGCAAAAGACAGGAAGGAGAAAAGCAAAAGTGGAAGTCAGAGAAATCAAGGGTGTAAATCAAACATGGCCACAGTAAACAATAATTCTAAAAGGTCTAAGAGTGTTAAAAAAACAAGCCTGAAGGCTTTGTGTCTTAATGCGAGGAGCATTCGTAATAAGGTGGATGAATTAGCTGCGCAAATAGATGTAAACGGATATGATATAACTGGGATTACGGAGACATGGCTCCAGGGTGACCAAGGCTGGGAATTCAACATCCAGGGGTATTCAATATTCAGGAAGGACAGGCAAAAAGGAAAAGGAGATGGGGGAGCATTGCTGGTTAAAGAGGAGATTAACACAATAGTAAGGAAGGATATTAGCTCTGATGATGTGGAATCTGTATGGGTAGAGCTGAGAAATACCAAGGGGCAGAAAACATTAGTGCGAGTTGTATACAGACCCCCAAACAGTAATGCGGAGGTTGGGGTTGGCATTAAACGGGAAATTAGAGATGCATGCAATAAGGGCACAGCAGTTATCAAGGGTGACTTTAATCTACATATAGATTGGGCTAACCAAATTAGTAACAATACTGTGGAAGAGGAATTCCTAGAGTGTGTACGGGATGGTTTCCTGGACCAATATGTTAAGGAACCAACTAGAGATCAGGCCATCTTAGACTGGGTATGATGTAATGAGAAAGGATTAATTAGCAATCTTGTTGTGCGAGGCCCCTTGGGGAGGAGCGATCATAATATGATAGAATTCTTCATTAAGATGGAGAGTGAAGTAGTAGTTGACTCAGAGACTAGGGTACTGAATTTAAATAAAGGAAACTACGATGGTATGAGGTGCGAGTTGTCTAGGATGGATTGGGGAGCGTTACTTAAAGGGTTGATGGTGGATAGGCAATGGCAAACAGTTAAAGATCGCCTGGATGAACTACAGAATTTGTTCATCCCTGTTTGGCATAAAAATAAAACAAAAAAAGTGACTCAACCGTGGCTAACAAGGGAAATTAGGGATAGCATAAGATCCAAGGAGAGGACATATAAATTGGCCAGAAAAAGCAGCAAACCTCAGGATTGGGAACAGTTTAGGATTCAGCAAAGGAGGACAAAGGGATTAATTAAGAGGGGGAAAATAGAGTATGAGAGTAAGCTTGCAGGGAACATAAAAACTGACTGTAAAAGCTTCTATAGATATGTGAAGAGAAAAAGATTGGTGAAGTCAAGCGTAGGTCCCTTGCAGTCAGAATCAGGGGAATTTATAATGGGGAACAAAGAAATGGCAGACCAATTAAATACATACTTTGGTTCTGTCTTCACAAAGGAGGATACAAATAACCTCCCAGAGATGTCGGGGAACATAGGGTCTAATGAGAGGGAGGAACTGAATGAAATCAGTATTTGTAGGGAAATGGTGTTAGGGAAATTGACGGGATTGAAGGCCGATAAATCCCCAGGGCTTGATAATCTACATCCTAGGGTACTTAAGGAAGTGGCCCTAGAAATAGTAGATGCATTGCTGGTCATCTTCCAAAATTCTATAGACTGGAACAGTTCCCATGGATTGGAGGTTAGCCAATGTAACCCCACTATTTAAAAAAGCTGGTAGAGAGAAAACAGGGAATTATAGACCGGTAAGCCTGACATCGGTAGTGGAGAAAATGCTAGAGTCCATTATAAAAGATGTAATAGCAGAACACTTGGAAAACAGTGACAGGATCGGACAAAGTCAACATGGATTTACAAAAGGTAAATCGTGCTTGACTAATCTACTGGAATTTTTTGAGGATATAACTGGTAGAATAGATAAGGGAGAACCAGTGGATGTGGTGTATTTGGACTTTCAGAAGGCTTTCGATAAGGTCCCGCATAAGAGATTAGCGTGCAAAGTTAAAGCACATGGGATTGGGGGTAAGGTACTGACTTGGATAGAGAACTGGTTGGCAGACAGGAAGCAAAGAGTTGGAATAAACGGGTCTTTTTCCGAGTGGCAAGCAGTGACTAGTGGGGTACCGCAAGGATCGGTGCTAGGACCCCAGCTATTCACAATATATATAAATGATCTAGACGAGGGAACTAGATGTAATATCTCCAAGTTTGCAGATAACATAAAGCGGGGTGGGCATGTGTGCTGTGAGGAGGATGCAGAGAAACTCCAGTATGATTTGGACAGGTTGGGTGATTGGGCAGATGCATGGCAGATGCAGTATAATGTGGATAAATGCGAGGTTATCCACTTTGGTGGCAAAAACAGGAAGGCAGATTATTATCTGAGCGGCAATAGATTGGAAAAAGGGGAAGTGCAACGAGACCTGGGTGTCCTTGTGCACCAGTCTCTGAAGGTAAGCATGCAGGTGCAGCAGGCGGTTAAGAAGGCAAATGGTATGTTGGCCTTCATAGCGAGAGGATTCGAGTACAGGAGCAAGGATGTCTTGCTGCAGTTGTACAGGGCCTTGGTGAGACCACACCTTGAGTATTGTGTGCAGTTTTGGTCGCCTTATCTGAGGAAGGATATTCTTGCCATGGAGGGAGTGCAGCGAAGATTCACCAGACTGATACCTGGGATGGCAGGAATGACGTATGAAGAGAGATTGGGTCGATTAGGCTTATATTCGCTAGAGTTTAGAAGAATGAGAGGGGATCTCATTGAAACTTATAAAATTCTGACAGGACTAGTCAGACTAGATGCAGGAAGGCTGTTCCCGATGGCGGGGGAGTCCAGAACCAGGTGTCACAGTCTAAGTATATGGGGTAAGCCATTTAGGACTGAGATGAGGAGGAATTTCTTCACCCAGAGTGTGGTGAACCTGTGGAATTCTCTACCACAGAAGGCAGTTGAGGCCAATTCATTAAATATATTCAAGAAGGAGTTAGATACATTTCTTAAGGCTAAGGGGATCAAGGGATATGGGGAGAAAGCAGGGACAGGGTACTGAATTTGGATGATCAGCCATGATCGCATTGAATGGCGGAGCAGGCTCGAGGGGCCGAATGGCCTACTCCTGCTCCTATCTTCTATGTTTCTATGAACCAATCAGGAAACAGAGGAAAATGTACAGGGAGACAATCAGGAAACAGAGGAAAATGTACAGCGCCTCAGGAGTTCTAAAATCACTTTTCTGTCCATGAAGTACTTTTGAAGTGTAGACACTGTTGTAATGTAGGAAACGCAGCAGCCAATTTGTGCACAGCAAGGTCCCACAAACAGCAATTTTGATGATGACCAGATAATCTGTTTCCGTGATGTTGGTTGAAGGATAAATATTGTCCAGGACACCGGGGATAGCTCCCCTGCTCTTCTTCGAAAAATTGCCATGGGATCTTTTACGTCCACTGGAGAGAGGAGACGGGGCCTCGGTTTAACACCTCATCCGAAAGATGGCATCTCCGGAATTGAACCTGGTCTTGCACAGCACGAATTAGGAAAGAAAGCAGCACACGCCAAAGACTAAATGGTGCTGCAGACTCTCAGCAAGTGTACGATTGTACTTTGAATCAGCCACTGTGTGACAGAAGAAGCTGAGCTCTGACGCACTTGCATTGAACAGTTCTCTTCAGGCTGATACAAAAGCAAAATACTGTGGATGCTGGAAATCTGAAATAAAAACAATAAATGCTGGAAATACTCAGCAGGTCAGGCAGCATCTGTGGAGAGAGAATCTCTTCAGGCTGAATTTATTTGCATGGTTTACATAATGTATGCACCGTGGAGGTTACCTTACTTTGCACGGAACTGGACTCAGAGTTGAACTACACCAATTCACAGTGCCAACCAGTGCAGTACGAAAAGCTGCCACCTTCTGTTGAGCTAGGCACTCTGCTGTTTCCCTCTCAGAGCTATTTCCCCTGTTACAACTTCATGAATTGAAGGTTCATTCAGTCCCAGCTGATTCCATGTTCCTTAGTGTACAACAGGATTTAAATCAATGTGGCCCAGCTATTTGCAAACACTAGGCTGCCCTGACCAGGTCCTGTCTCAGCCTTTCCTCCCTCCGTGTCAGCTCTGGCTCAGTTAGTAGCACTCTTGTCTTTGGGTTCGAAGGTTATGGGTTCAAGTCCCACACTAGAGTACAGTAATCCATGCTGATGCTCCAGTGCAATACTGAGAGAGTGCTGCACTGTCGGAGGTGCCGTCTTTCAGATGAAATGTTAAACAGAGGCCCTGTCTACTCTCTCAGGTGGATGTAAAATAGCCCATGGCACTATTTTGAAGAAGAGCAGGGGAGTTCTACCTCTGGGGCCAATATGTATCCCTCAACCAACATCACTAAAACAGATTGTCATTATCTCACTGCTGTTTGTGGGATCTTGCTGTGCGCAAATTGGTTGCTGCGTTTCCTACATTACAACAGTGACTACACTTCAAAAGCACTTTATTGGCTGCAAAGCGCTTTGGGAAGCACTGAGGTTGTGAAAGGCGCAATAGAAGTCCAAGTCTTCCTTTCAGCTCACCATCTTTCATCCCTCCTGCCTCTCCTTTAAATATTTTGTTGTCTACCACTCTCCCAAGCATTCTCCTCCTTTAGCACTTACACCGAGCGGCTCCTCATCCTCAGTCACATCGACCTTCATCTAAATTGCCCTTGTTCTCATTTCTCTGACATTTTTACAACAACAACTTGCATTTATATAGCATCTGTACTGCAGTAAAACGTCCCAAGGTGCTTCAAAGGAGCGTTATCGGACAAAATTTGACACCGAGCAACGACAGGAGATATTCGGACAGATGACCAAAAGCTTGGTCAGAGAGGTTGCTTGTAAGGAGGCTCTGAAAGGGGGAGAGAGAGTTGGACAGGTGTAGGGAGGGAATTCCAGGGTTTAGGGCCTAAGCAGCTGAAGGTATGGCCGTTAATGGAGGGGTGAAGTGTCCCAGTTTTACAAATGACCTCCGTCGGTATCAGTGCCAGGTCTGTGCCAGGGGGGCAATGAATAAAATGTGCAGCAGACTGAACCAAACCGATAAACTTTGGTGAGAGTCTATTTTTGGTCACAATCTTTTATTACCCATTGACAGTGCACTCGGTCCGGGGAATGTGAACAGAGGCTGCCGGATCTTGGCACGAGTTGTGACACCCACAAAGATCAAAGCCAATGAGGACTGTTGGCCTCAAGAAACCATTGTACAAAACCTTTGTTCTCGGTCAGTAAATGGAGGGAGGTCAAATTGAAAGGCTGCCGTTTTCAAACTATGAGTAATTTTTAGATACCGAGTGACATCAGAATACGATGGAACATTGAGCCAGGCCCCTACAAAAGAATCAACTGCGTGAGGGGGAAAAGTACTTCAATGGGCACTCACTGACATTGCAAGTCAAGAAAGCAGCTTTACGAGGTCTCCATTGCAGGAATCTGTTTCTCACATGTAACTTAATTCCCACAGTCAAGTACTAAAGAGCCCACAAGCCTTTGTATTGTTCTGATTGGAGTCATCTTGTGAAAACAGAGTGACACGTAACACTAGGCAGATCGTGGCAGTGGTCGACAGACATAAAGTGCTCGTAGTAAGCAGAGACATGAGCATATAATCCGGGCTGACACACCCAGTGCAGCACTGAGGGAGTGCTACACCATCGTCGGAGGTGCCATCATTCAGATGAGATGTTTACCAAGGCCCCGTCTGCTCTCTCAGGTGGATGTAAAAGATCCCATGGCACGATTCTTTTTCTTTTTCTATAGAGTCATAGAGTCATAACGGCACAGAAGGAGGCCCTTCGGCCCATCGAGTCTGTGCCGGCTCTCTGTAGAGCGATCCAGTCAGTCCCACTCCCCTGCTCTATCTCCGTAGCTCTGCAAGTTTATTTCCCTCAAGTACCTATCCAGTCTCCTCTTGAAAACATTGAGTGTCTCCGCTTCCACCACTTCAGTCGGCAGCGAATTCCAGGTCCTCGCCACTCGCTGCGTATAAAAGATTTTCCTCACCTCCCCCCCCCAACGCCCCTGTAACTCTTGCCCAAAACCTTAAATCTGTGTCCCCTAGTCCTTGTACCATCAACTAGTGGGAACCGCCTTTCCCTGTCGAAGAAGAGCAGGGGAGTTCTCCCCAGTATCATGGCCAATATTTATCCCTCAACCAACATCACTAAAGCATATTATCTGGTCGTTATCTCATTGCTGTTTGTTGGATCTTGCTGTGCGCAAGTTGGCTGCCACGTTTCCCACATGACAACAATGGCTACACTTCAAAAGTACTTCATTGGCTGTAAAATGCACTGGGACATCCAGAGGTCACGGAAGGTGGTATAGAAATTTAAGTCAGCTCGTGGGATTTCATGCTCTCCTGCTGGCACAGTGGGTAAGTGTGCTGCCCAGTGTGCGACTGAGCCACACAGACGAGAACAGTCTCAGGATCGAGCGCGGGTCTGTGTTCAGTCAGCTGATCCCAGTCTGAAGAGCAGTGGGGCAATTGACTTAATCTGAGGGCTCCTGGAATAGGGAGCCAAAAACAAAATCAGTCAAGGTTCTTACTCCTGAGAGCTCTCCAGTGACCCCGATCATTGTCCAGTGACCCCGATCATTACCCAGTGACCCCGATCATTGCCCAGTGACCCCGATCATTACCCAGTGACCCCGATCATTGTCCAGTGACCCCGATCATTACCCAGTGACCCCGATCATTACCCAGTGACTCCGATCATTACCCAGTGACTCCGATCATTGCCCAGTGACCCCGATCATTACCCAGTGACCCCGATCATTACCCAGTGACCCCGATCATTACCCAGTGACTCCGATCATTGTCCAGTGACCCCGATCATTGCCCAGTGACCCTGATCATTACCCAGTGACCCCGATCATTACCCAGTGACCCCGATCATTGCCCAGTGACCCCGATCATTACCCAGTGACCCCGATCATTACCCAGTGACTCCGATCATTACCCAGTGACCCCTGATCATTACCCAGTGACCCTGATCATTGCCCAGTGACCCTGATCATTACCCAGTGACCCCGATCATTACCCAGTGACCCCGATCATTACCCAGTGACCCGATCATTGCCCAGTGACCCTGATCATTACCCAGTGACCCTGATCATTACCCAGTGACCCCGATCATTGCCCAGTGACCCCGATCATTACCCAGTGACCCCGATCATTACCCAGTGACCCCGATCATTACCCAGTGACCCCGATCATTACCCAGTGACCCCGATCATTACCCAGTGACCCCGATCATTACCCAGTGACCCCGATCATTACCCAGTGACCCTGATCATTACCCAGTGACCCCGATCATTACCCAGTGACCCCGATCATTACCCAGTGACCCCGATCATTACCCAGTGACCCCGATCATTACCCAGTGACCCCGATCATTACCCAGTGACCCTGATCATTACCCAGTGACCCCGATCATTACCCAGTGACCCCGATCATTACCCAGTGACCCCGATCATTGTCCAGTGACCCCGATCATTGCCCAGTGACCCCGATCATTACCCAGTGACCCCGATCATTGTCCAGTGACCCCGATCATTGCCCAGTGACCCCGATCATTACCCAGTGACCCTGATCATTACCCAGTGACCCGATCATTACCCAGTGACCCCGATCATTACCCAGTGACCCTGATCATTACCCAGTGACCCCGATCATTGTCCAGTGACCCCGATCATTGCCCAGTGACCCCGATCATTACCCAGTGACCCCGATCATTGTCCCAGTGACCCCGATCATTACCCAGTGACCCCGATCATTACCCAGTGACCCTGATCATTACCCAGTGACCCTGATCATTACCCAGTGACCCCGATCATTACCCAGTGACCCCGATCATTGCCCAGTGACCCCGATCATTACCCAGTGACCCCGATCATTGTCCAGTGACCCCGATCATTACCCAGTGACCCCGATCATTACCCAGTGACCCTGATCATTACCCAGTGACCCCGATCATTGCCCAGTGACCCCGATCATTGCCCAGTGACCCTGATCATTACCCAGTGACCTCGATCATTACCCAGTGACCCCGATCATTGTCCAGTGACCCCGATCATTACCCAGTGACCCTGATCATTACCCAGTGACCCTGATCATTGCCCAGTGACCCCGATCATTACCCAGTGACCCCGATCATTGTCCAGTGACCCCGATCATTACCCAGTGACCCCGATCATTGTCCAGTGACCCCGATCATTACCCAGTGACCCTGATCATTACCCAGTGACCCTGATCATTACCCAGTGACCCTGATCATTACCCAGTGACCCCGATCATTGCCCAGTGACCCCGATCATCACCCAGTGACCTCGATCATTACCCAGTGACCCTGATCATTGCCCAGTGACCCCGATCATTGTCCAGTGACCCTGATCATTACCCAGTGACCCCGATCATTACCCAGTGACCTCGATCATTGTCCAGTGACCCCGATCATTACCCAGTGACCCTGATCATTGCCCAGTGACCCCGATCATTGTCCAGTGACCCTGATCATTACCCAGTGACCCCGATCATTACCCAGTGACCCCGATCATTACCCAGTGACCCTGATCATTACCCAGTGACCCCGATCATTGCCCAGTGACCCCGATCATTGCCCAGTGACCCTGATCATTACCCAGTGACCTCGATCATTACCCAGTGACCCCGATCATTGCCCAGTGACCCCGATCATTGCCCAGTGACCCCGATCATTACCCAGTGACCCCGATCATTGTCCAGTGACCCCGATCATTACCCAGTGACCCCGATCATTACCCAGTGACCCCGATCATTACCCAGTGACCCCGATCATTGCCCAGTGACCCCGATCATTACCCAGTGACCCCGATCATTACCCAGTGACCTCGATCATTGCCCAGTGACCCCGATCATTGCCCAGTGACCCCGATCATTGCCCAGTGACCCCGATCATTGCCCAGTGACCCTGATCATTACCCAGTGACCCCGATCATTACCCAGTGACCCTGATCATTACCCAGTGACCCCGATCATTACCCAGTGACCCTGATCATTACCCAGTGACCTCGATCATTGTCCAGTGACCCCGATCATTACCCAGTGACCTCGATCATTACCCAGTGACCTCGATCATTACCCAGTGACCCCGATCATTACCCAGTGACCCCGATCATTACCCAGTGACCCCGATCATTACCCAGTGACCCTGATCATTACCCAGTGACCCCGATCATTACCCAGTGACCCTGATCATTACCCAGTGACCCCGATCATTACCCAGTGACCCCGATCATTACCCAGTGACCCCGATCATTGTCCAGTGACCCCGATCATTACCCAGTGACCCCGATCATTGTCCAGTGACCCCGATCATTACCCAGTGACCCCGATCATTACCCAGTGACCCCGATCATTACCCAGTGACCCCGATCATTACCCAGTGACCCCGATCATTACCCAGTGACCCTGATCATTACCCAGTGACCCCGATCATTGCCCAGTGACCCCGATCATTACCCAGTGACCCCGATCATTGCCCAGTGACCCCGATCATTACCCAGTGACCCCGATCATTACCCAGTGACCCCGATCATTGTCCAGTGACCCCGATCATTGTCCAGTGACCCCGATCATTACCCAGTGACCCCGATCATTACCCAGTGACCCCGATCATTGTCCAGTGACCCCGATCATTACCCAGTGACCCCGATCATTGCCCAGTGACCCCGATCATTACCCAGTGACCCCGATCATTACCCAGTGACCCCGATCATTACCCAGTGACCCCGATCATTACCCAGTGACCCCGATCATTACCCAGTGACCCCGATCATTACCCAGTGACCCCGATCATTACCCAGTGACCCCGATCATTACCCAGTGACCCTGATCATTACCCAGTGACCCCGATCATTACCCAGTGACCCTGATCATTACCCAGTGACCCCGATCATTACCCAGTGACCCCGATCATTACCCAGTGACCCCGATCATTGCCCAGTGACCCCGATCATTACCCAGTGACCCCGATCATTGCCCAGTGACCCCGATCATTGCCCAGTGACCCCGATCATTGCCCAGTGACCCCGATCATTACCCAGTGACCCCGATCATTACCCAGTGACCCTGATCATTGTCCAGTGACCCTGATCATTACCCAGTGACCCTGATCATTGCCCAGTGACCCTGATCATTACCCAGTGACCCCGATCATTACCCAGTGACCCCGATCATTACCCAGTGACCCCGATCATTGTCCAGTGACCCCGATCATTACCCAGTGACCCTGATCATTGTCCAGTGACCCCGATCATTACCCAGTGACCCTGATCATTACCCAGTGACCCCGATCATTACCCAGTGACCCTGATCATTACCCAGTGACCCCGATCATTACCCAGTGACCCTGATCATTACCCAGTGACCCCGATCATTGTCCAGTGACCCTGATCATTACCCAGTGACCCCGATCATTACCCAGTGACCCTGATCATTACCCAGTGACCCTGATCATTACCCAGTGACCCGATCATTGCCCAGTGACCCCGATCATTGCCCAGTGACCCCGATCATTGCCCAGTGACCCCGATCATTGCCCAGTGACCCCGATCATTACCCAGTGACCCCGATCATTGCCCAGTGACCCCGATCATTACCCAGTGACCCCGATCATTGCCCAGTGACCCCGATCATTGTCCAGTGACCCCGATCATTACCCAGTGACCCCGATCATTACCCAGTGACCCCGATCATTACCCAGTGACCCCGATCATTGTCCAGTGACCCCGATCATTGCCCAGTGACCCCGATCATTACCCAGTGACCCCGATCATTACCCAGTGACCCCGATCATTACCCAGTGACCCCGATCATTGTCCAGTGACCCCGATCATTACCCAGTGACCCCGATCATTACCCAGTGACCCCGATCATTACCCAGTGACCCCGATCATTGTCCAGTGACCCCGATCATTACCCAGTGACCCCGATCATTGTCCAGTGACCCCGATCATTACCCAGTGACCCCGATCATTGTCCAGTGACCCTGATCATTACCCAGTGACCCGATCATTACCCAGTGACCCTGATCATTACCCAGTGACCCCGATCATTACCCAGTGACCCTGATCATTACCCAGTGACCCCGATCATTACCCAGTGACCCCGATCATTACCCAGTGACCCCGATCATTACCCAGTGACCCCGATCATTACCCAGTGACCCCGATCATTACCCAGTGACCCCGATCATTACCCAGTGACCCCGATCATTGCCCAGTGACCCTGATCATTACCCAGTGACCCCGATCATTACCCAGTGACCCCGATCATTACCCAGTGACCCTGATCATTACCCAGTGACCCTGATCATTACCCAGTGACCCCGATCATTACCCAGTGACCCCGATCATTGCCCAGTGACCCTGATCATTACCCAGTGACCCCGATCATTACCCAGTGACCCCGATCATTACCCAGTGACCCCGATCATTACCCAGTGACCCCGATCATTACCCAGTGACTCCGATCATTACCCAGTGACCCTGATCATTGTCCAGTGACCCCGATCATTACCCAGTGACCCTGATCATTGTCCAGTGACCCCGATCATTACCCAGTGACCCCGATCATTACCCAGTGACCCCGATCATTACCCAGTGACCCCGATCATTACCCAGTGACCCCGATCATTACCCAGTGACCCCGATCATTGTCCAGTGACCCCGATCATTACCCAGTGACCCCTGATCATTACCCAGTGACCCCGATCATTACCCAGTGACCCCGATCATTACCCAGTGACCCTGATCATTACCCAGTGACCCCGATCATTACCCAGTGACCCCGATCATTACCCAGTGACCCTGATCATTACCCAGTGACCCCGATCATTGTCCAGTGACCCCGATCATTACCCAGTGACCCTGATCATTGTCCAGTGACCCCGATCATTACCCAGTGACCCCGATCATTGCCCAGTGACCCCGATCATTACCCAGTGACCCCGATCATTACCCAGTGACCCTGATCATTGCCCAGTGACCCCGATCATTACCCAGTGACCCCGATCATTACCCAGTGACCCCGATCATTACCCAGTGACCCCGATCATTGTCCAGTGACCCCGATCATTACCCAGTGACCCCGATCATTACCCAGTGACCCCGATCATTACCCAGTGACCCCGATCATTACCCAGTGACCCCGATCATTGTCCAGTGACCCCGATCATTACCCAGTGACCCCGATCATTACCCAGTGACCCTGATCATTACCCAGTGACCCCGATCATTACCCAGTGACCCCGATCATTGCCCAGTGACCCCGATCATTGCCCAGTGACCCCGATCATTACCCAGTGACCCCGATCATTACCCAGTGACCCTGATCATTACCCAGTGACCCCGATCATTACCCAGTGACCCCGATCATTGTCCAGTGACCCCGATCATTACCCAGTGACCCTGATCATTACCCAGTGACCCCGATCATTACCCAGTGACCCGATCATTACCCAGTGACCCCGATCATTACCCAGTGACCCCGATCATTACCCAGTGACCCCGATCATTACCCAGTGACCCCGATCATTGACCAGTGACCCCGATCATTACCCAGTGACCCCGATCATTACCCAGTGACCCCGATCATTACCCAGTGACCCCGATCATTACCCAGTGACCCCGATCATTACCCAGTGACCCCGATCATTACCCAGTGACCCCGATCATTACCCAGTGACCCCGATCATTACCCAGTGACCCCGATCATTACCCAGTGACCCCGATCATTTCCCAGTGACCCCGATCATTACCCAGTGACCCCGATCATTACCCAGTGACCCCGATCATTACCCAGTGACCCCGATCATTACCCAGTGACCCCGATCATTACCCAGTGACCCCGATCATTACCCAGTGACCCCGATCATTGTCCAGTGACCCCGATCATTACCCAGTGACCCCGATCATTACCCAGTGACCCCGATCATTGTCCAGTGACCCTGATCATTACCCAGTGACCCCGATCATTACCCAGTGACCCCGATCATTACCCAGTGACCCCGATCATTACCCAGTGACCCCGATCATTACCCAGTGACCCCGATCATTACCCAGTGACCCCGATCATTACCCAGTGACCCCGATCATTACCCAGTGACCCCGATCATTACCCAGTGACCCCGATCATTACCCAGTGACCCCGATCATTACCCAGTGACCCCGATCATTACCCAGTGACCCCGATCATTACCCAGTGACCCCGATCATTACCCAGTGACCCGATCATTACCCAGTGACCCCGATCATTACCCAGTGACCCCGATCATTACCCAGTGACCCCGATCATTACCCAGTGACCCCGATCATTACCCAGTGACCCCGATCATTACCCAGTGACCCCGATCATTACCCAGTGACCCCGATCATTACCCAGTGACCCGATCATTACCCAGTGACCCCGATCATTACCCAGTGACCCCGATCATTACCCAGTGACCCCGATCATTACCCAGTGACCCCGATCATTACCCAGTGACCCCGATTTCCCAGTGACCCCGATCATTACCCAGTGACCCCGATCATTACCCAGTGACCCCGATCATTACCAGTGACCCCGATCATTACCCAGTGACCCCGATCATTACCCAGTGACCCCGATCATTACCCAGTGACCCCGATCATTACCCAGTGACCCCGATCATTACCCAGTGACCCCGATCATTACCCAGTGACCCCGATCATTACCCAGTGACCCCGATCATTACCCAGTGACCCCGATCATTACCCAGTGACCCCGATCATTACCCAGTGACCCCGATCATTACCCAGTGACCCGATCATTACCCAGTGACCCCGATCATTACCCAGTGACCCCGATCATTACCCAGTGACCCCGATCATTACCCAGTGACCCCGATCATTACCCAGTGACCCCGATCATTACCCAGTGACCCGATCATTACCCAGTGACCCGATCATTACCCAGTGACCCCGATCATTACCCAGTGACCCCGATCATTACCCAGTGACCCGATCATTACCCAGTGACCCCGATCATTACCCAGTGACCCCGATCATTACCCAGTGACCCCGATCATTACCCAGTGACCCCGATCATTACCCAGTGACCCCGATCATTACCCAGTGACCCCGATCATTACCCAGTGACCCCGATCATTACCCAGTGACCCCGATCATTACCCAGTGACCCGATCATTACCCAGTGACCCCGATCATTACCCAGTGACCCTGATCATTACCCAGTGACCCCGATCATTGCCCAGTGACCCCGATCATTACCCAGTGACCCCGATCATTACCCAGTGACCCCGATCATTACCCAGTGACCCCGATCATTACCCAGTGACCCCGATCATTACCCAGTGACCCCGATCATTACCCAGTGACCCCGATCATTACCCAGTGACCCCGATCATTACCCAGTGACCCCGATCATTACCCAGTGACCCCGATCATTACCCAGTGACCCCGATCATTACCCAGTGACCCCGATCATTACCCAGTGACCCCGATCATTACCCAGTGACCCCGATCATTACCCAGTGACCCCGATCATTACCCAGTGACCCCGATCATTACCCAGTGACCCCGATCATTACCCAGTGACCCCGATCATTACCCAGTGACCCCGATCATTACCCAGTGACCCCGATCATTACCCAGTGACCCCGATCATTACCCAGTGACCCCGATCATTACCCAGTGACCCCGATCATTACCCAGTGACCCCGATCATTACCCAGTGACCCCGATCATTACCCAGTGACCCCGATCATTACCCAGTGACCCCGATCATTACCCAGTGACCCCGATCATTACCCAGTGACCCGATCATTACCCAGTGACCCCGATCATTACCCAGTGACCCCGATCATTACCCAGTGACCCCGATCATTACCCAGTGACCCCGATCATTACCCAGTGACCCCGATCATTACCCAGTGACCCCGATCATTACCCAGTGACCCCGATCATTACCCAGTGACCCCGATCATTACCCAGTGACCCCGATCATTACCCAGTGACCCCGATCATTACCCAGTGACCCCGATCATTACCCAGTGACCCCGATCATTACCCAGTGACCCCGATCATTACCCAGTGACCCCGATCATTACCCAGTGACCCCGATCATTACCCAGTGACCCCGATCATTACCCAGTGACCCCGATCATTACCCAGTGACCCCGATCATTACCCAGTGACCCCGATCATTACCCAGTGACCCCGATCATTACCCAGTGACCCCGATCATTACCCAGTGACCCCGATCATTACCCAGTGACCCCGATCATTACCCAGTGACCCCGATCATTACCCAGTGACCCCGATCATTACCCAGTGACCCCGATCATTACCCAGTGACCCGATCATTACCCAGTGACCCCGATCATTACCCAGTGACCCCGATCATTACCCAGTGACCCCGATCATTACCCAGTGACCCCGATCATTACCCAGTGACCCCGATCATTACCCAGTGACCCCGATCATTGTCCAGTGACCCCGATCATTACCCAGTGACCCGATCATTACCCAGTGACCCCGATCATTACCCAGTGACCCCGATCATTACCCAGTGACCCCGATCATTACCCAGTGACCCGATCATTGCCCAGTGACCCGATCATTACCCAGTGACCCCGATCATTGCCAGTGACCCCGATCATTACCCAGTGACCCCGATCATTACCCAGTGACCCCGATCATTACCCAGTGACCCTGATCATTACCCAGTGACCCCGATCATTGCCCAGTGACCCCGATCATTACCCAGTGACCCGATCATTACCCAGTGACCCCGATCATTACCCAGTGACCCGATCATTACCCAGTGACCCCGATCATTACCCAGTGACCCCTGATCATTACCAGTGACCCCGATCATTACCCAGTGACCCCGATCATTACCCAGTGACCTGATCATTACCAGTGACCCCGATCATTACCCAGTGACCCAGATCATTACCCAGTGACCCCGATCATTGCCCAGTGACCCCGATCATTACCCAGTGACCCCGATCATTACCCAGTGACCCAGATCATTGACCAGTGACCCCGATCATTACCCAGTGACCCTGATCATTACCCAGTGACCCTGATCATTACCCAGTGACCCCGATCATTACCCAGTGACCCCGATCATTACCCAGTGACCCCGATCATTACCCAGTGACCCCGATCATTACCCAGTGACCCCGATCATTGCCCAGTGACCCCGATCATTACCCAGTGACCCCGATCATTACCCAGTGACCCCGATCATTACCCAGTGACCCGATCATTACCCAGTGACCCCGATCATTACCCAGTGACCCGATCATTACCCAGTGACCCCGATCATTACCCAGTGACCCCGATCATTACCCAGTGACCCGATCATTACCCAGTGACCCCGATCATTACCCAGTGACCCCGATCATTACCAGTGACCCCGATCATTACCCAGTGACCCCGATCATTACCCAGTGACCCCGATCATTACCCAGTGACCCCGATCATTACCCAGTGACCCCGATCATTACCCAGTGACCCCGATCATTACCCAGTGACCCCGATCATTACCCAGTGACCCCGATCATTACCCAGTGACCCCGATCATTGACCCAGTGACCCGATCATTACCCAGTGACCCCGATCATTACCCAGTGACCCCGATCATTACCCAGTGACCCCGATCATTACCCAGTGACCCCGATCATTACCCAGTGACCCCGATCATTACCCAGTGACCCCGATCATTACCCAGTGACCCCGATCATTACCCAGTGACCCCGATCATTACCCAGTGACCCCGATCATTACCCAGTGACCCGATCATTACCCAGTGACCCCGATCATTACCCAGTGACCCCGATCATTACCCAGTGACCCCGATCATTACCCAGTGACCCCGATCATTACCCAGTGACCCCGATCATTACCCAGTGACCCTGATCATTACCCAGTGACCCCGATCATTACCCAGTGACCCCGATCATTACCCAGTGACCCCGATCATTACCCAGTGACCCCGATCATTACCCAGTGACCCCGATCATTACCCAGTGACCCCGATCATTACCCAGTGACCCCGATCATTACCCAGTGACCCCGATCATTACCCAGTGACCCCGATCATTACCCAGTGACCCTGATCATTGTCCAGTGACCCCGATCATTACCCAGTGACCCTGATCATTACCCAGTGACCCCGATCATTACCCAGTGACCCCGATCATTACCCAGTGACCCCGATCATTACCCAGTGACCCCGATCATTACCCAGTGACCCCGATCATTACCCAGTGACCCCGATCATTGCCCAGTGACCCCGATCATTACCCAGTGACCCCGATCATTGCCCAGTGACCCCGATCATTACCCAGTGACCCCGATCATTACCCAGTGACCCCGATCATTACCCAGTGACCCCGATCATTACCCAGTGACCCCGATCATTACCAGTGACCCCGATCATTACCCAGTGACCCGATCATTACCCAGTGACCCCGATCATTACCCAGTGACCCCGATCATTACCAGTGACCCGATCATTACCCAGTGACCCCGATCATTACCCAGTGACCCCGATCATTACCCAGTGACCCCGATCATTACCCAGTGACCCCGATCATTACCCAGTGACCCCGATCATTACCCAGTGACCCCGATCATTTCCCAGTGACCCTGATCATTGTCCAGTGACCCCGATCATTACCCAGTGACCCCGATCATTACCCAGTGACCCCGATCATTGCCAGTGACCCCGATCATTACCCAGTGACCCCGATCATTACCCAGTGACCCCGATCATTACCCAGTGACCCCGATCATTACCCAGTGACCCCGATCATTACCCAGTGACCCCGATCATTACCCAGTGACCCCGATCATTACCCAGTGACCCCGATCATTACCCAGTGACCCTGATCATTACCCAGTGACCCCGATCATTACCCAGTGACCCCGATCATTACCCAGTGACCCCGATCATTACCCAGTGACCCCGATCATTACCCAGTGACCCCGATCATTACCCAGTGACCCCGATCATTACCCAGTGACCCCGATCATTACCCAGTGACCCCGATCATTACCCAGTGACCCCGATCATTACCCAGTGACCCCGATCATTACCCAGTGACCCCGATCATTACCCAGTGACCCGATCATTACCCAGTGACCCCGATCATTACCCAGTGACCCCGATCATTACCCAGTGACCCCGATCATTACCCAGTGACCCCGATCATTACCCAGTGACCCTGATCATTACCCAGTGACCCCGATCATTACCCAGTGACCCCGATCATTACCCAGTGACCCCGATCATTACCCAGTGACCCCGATCATTACCCAGTGACCCTGATCATTACCCAGTGACCCCGATCATTACCCAGTGACCCCGATCATTACCCAGTGACCCCGATCATTACCCAGTGACCCCGATCATTACCCAGTGACCCCGATCATTACCCAGTGACCCCGATCATTACCCAGTGACCCTGATCATTACCCAGTGACCCCGATCATTACCCAGTGACCCCGATCATTACCCAGTGACCCCGATCATTACCCAGTGACCCGATCATTACCCAGTGACCCCGATCATTGCCCAGTGACCCCGATCATTACCCAGTGACCCTGATCATTACCCAGTGACCCCGATCATTACCCAGTGACCCTGATCATTACCCAGTGACCCCGATCATTTCCCAGTGACCCTGATCATTACCCAGTGACCCCGATCATTACCCAGTGACCCCGATCATTACCCAGTGACCCCGATCATTACCCAGTGACCCCGATCATTACCCAGTGACCCTGATCATTACCCAGTGACCCCGATCATTACCCAGTGACCCCGATCATTACCCAGTGACCCTGATCATTACCCAGTGACCCCGATCATTACCCAGTGACCCCGATCATTACCCAGTGACCCCGATCATTACCCAGTGACCCCGATCATTACCCAGTGACCCCGATCATTACCCAGTGACCCTGATCATTACCCAGTGACCCCGATCATTACCCAGTGACCCCGATCATTACCCAGTGACCCCGATCATTACCCAGTGACCCCGATCATTACCCAGTGACCCCGATCATTACCCAGTGACCCCGATCATTACCCAGTGACCCCTGATCATTACCCAGTGACCCCGATCATTACCCAGTGACCCCGATCATTACCCAGTGACCCCGATCATTACCCAGTGACCCCGATCATTACCCAGTGACCCCGATCATTACCCAGTGACCCCGATCATTACCCAGTGACCCGATCATTACCCAGTGACCCCGATCATTACCCAGTGACCCCGATCATTACCCAGTGACCCTGATCATTACCCAGTGACCCCGATCATTACCCAGTGACCCGATCATTACCCAGTGACCCCGATCATTACCCAGTGACCCTGATCATTACCCAGTGACCCCGATCATTACCCAGTGACCCCGATCATTACCCAGTGACCCCGATCATTACCCAGTGACCCCGATCATTACCCAGTGACCCCGATCATTACCCAGTGACCCCGATCATTGTCCAGTGACCCCGATCATTACCCAGTGACCCCGATCATTACCCAGTGACCCCGATCATTGACCAGTGACCCCGATCATTACCCAGTGACCCCGATCATTACCCAGTGACCCGATCATTACCCAGTGACCCCGATCATTACCCAGTGACCCCGATCATTACCCAGTGACCCCGATCATTACCCAGTGACCCCGATCATTACCCAGTGACCCGATCATTACCCAGTGACCCCGATCATTACCCAGTGACCCCGATCATTACCCAGTGACCCCGATCATTACCCAGTGACCCCGATCATTACCCAGTGACCCCGATCATTACCCAGTGACCCCGATCATTGTCCAGTGACCCCGATCATTACCCAGTGACCCCGATCATTACCCAGTGACCCCGATCATTACCCAGTGACCCCGATCATTACCCAGTGACCCCGATCATTACCCAGTGACCCCGATCATTACCCAGTGACCCTGATCATTACCCAGTGACCCCGATCATTACCCAGTGACCCCGATCATTACCCAGTGACCCCGATCATTACCCAGTGACCCCGATCATTACCCAGTGACCCCGATCATTACCCAGTGACCCCGATCATTACCCAGTGACCCCGATCATTACCCAGTGACCCCGATCATTACCCAGTGACCCCGATCATTACCCAGTGACCCCGATCATTACCCAGTGACCCCGATCATTACCCAGTGACCCCGATCATTACCCAGTGACCCCGATCATTGTCCAGTGACCCCGATCATTACCCAGTGACCCCGATCATTACCCAGTGACCCCGATCATTACCCAGTGACCCCGATCATTACCCAGTGACCCCGATCATTACCCAGTGACCCCGATCATTACCCAGTGACCCCGATCATTACCCAGTGACCCCGATCATTACCCAGTGACCCCGATCATTACCCAGTGACCCCGATCATTACCCAGTGACCCCGATCATTACCCAGTGACCCCGATCATTACCCAGTGACCCGATCATTACCCAGTGACCCCGATCATTACCCAGTGACCCCGATCATTACCCAGTGACCCCGATCATTACCCAGTGACCCCGATCATTACCCAGTGACCCCGATCATTACCCAGTGACCCCGATCATTGTCCAGTGACCCCGATCATTACCCAGTGACCCCGATCATTGTCCAGTGACCCCGATCATTACCCAGTGACCCCGATCATTACCCAGTGACCCCGATCATTACCCAGTGACCCCGATCATTACCCAGTGACCCCGATCATTACCCAGTGACCCCGATCATTACCCAGTGACCCCGATCATTACCCAGTGACCCCGATCATTACCCAGTGACCCCGATCATTACCCAGTGACCCCGATCATTACCCAGTGACCCCGATCATTACCCAGTGACCCCGATCATTACCCAGTGACCCGATCATTACCCAGTGACCCGATCATTACCCAGTGACCCCGATCATTACCCAGTGACCCCGATCATTACCAGTGACCCCGATCATTACCCAGTGACCCCGATCATTACCCAGTGACCCTGATCATTACCCAGTGACCCCGATCATTGCCCAGTGACCCGATCATTACCCAGTGACCCCGATCATTACCCAGTGACCCTGATCATTACCCAGTGACCCCGATCATTGTCCAGTGACCCGATCATTACCCAGTGACCCCGATCATTACCCAGTGACCCCGATCATTACCCAGTGACCCCGATCATTACCCAGTGACCCCGATCATTACCCAGTGACCCCGATCATTACCCAGTGACCCCGATCATTACCCAGTGACCCCGATCATTACCCAGTGACCCCGATCATTACCCAGTGACCCCGATCATTACCCAGTGACCCCGATCATTACCCAGTGACCCCGATCATTACCCAGTGACCCCGATCATTACCCAGTGACCCCGATCATTACCCAGTGACCCCGATCATTTCCCAGTGACCCCGATCATTACCCAGTGACCCCGATCATTACCCAGTGACCCCGATCATTACCCAGTGACCCCGATCATTACCCAGTGACCCCGATCATTACCCAGTGACCCCGATCATTACCCAGTGACCCCGATCATTACCCAGTGACCCCGATCATTACCCAGTGACCCCGATCATTACCCAGTGACCCCGATCATTACCCAGTGACCCCGATCATTACCCAGTGACCCCGATCATTACCCAGTGACCCCGATCATTACCCAGTGACCCCGATCATTACCCAGTGACCCCGATCATTACCCAGTGACCCCGATCATTACCCAGTGACCCCGATCATTGCCCAGTGACCCCGATCATTACCCAGTGACCCCGATCATTACCCAGTGACCCCTGATCATTACCCAGTGACCCCGATCATTACCCAGTGACCCCGATCATTTCCCAGTGACCCTGATCATTACCCAGTGACCCCGATCATTACCCAGTGACCCCGATCATTACCCAGTGACCCCGATCATTACCCAGTGACCCCGATCATTACCCAGTGACCCCGATCATTACCCAGTGACCCCGATCATTACCCAGTGACCCCGATCATCCGACCCGATCATTACCCAGTGACCCCGATCATTACCCAGTGACCCCGATCATTACCCAGTGACCCGATCATTGCCCAGTGACCCCCGATCATTACCCAGTGACCCCGATCATTACCCAGTGACCCCGATCATTACCCAGTGACCCCTGATCATTGTCCCAGTGACCCCTGATCATTACCCAGTGACCCCGATCATTACCCAGTGACCCCGATCATTACCCAGTGACCCGATCATTACCCAGTGACCCCGATCATTACCCAGTGACCCCGATCATTGCCCAGTGACCCGATCATTACCCAGTGACCCCGATCATTACCCAGTGACCCCGATCATTACCCAGTGACCCCGATCATTACCCAGTGACCCTGATCATTACCCAGTGACCCCGATCATTACCAGTGACCCGATCATTACCCAGTGACCCCGATCATTACCCAGTGACCCTGATCATTACCCAGTGACCCCGATCATTACCCAGTGACCCCGATCATTGACCAGTGACCCCGATCATTACCCAGTGACCCGATCATTACCCAGTGACCCGATCATTACCCAGTGACCCCGATCATTACCCAGTGACCCCGATCATTACCCAGTGACCCCGATCATTACCCAGTGACCCCGATCATTACCCAGTGACCCCGATCATTACCCAGTGACCCCGATCATTACCCAGTGACCCGATCATTACCCAGTGACCCCGATCATTACCCAGTGACCCCGATCATTACCAGTGACCCCGATCATTACCCAGTGACCCCGATCATTACCCAGTGACCCCGATCATTACCCAGTGACCCCGATCATTACCCAGTGACCCCGATCATTTCCCAGTGACCCGATCATTACCCAGTGACCCCGATCATTACCCAGTGACCCCGATCATTACCCAGTGACCCCGATCATTACCCAGTGACCCCGATCATTACCCAGTGACCCCGATCATTACCCAGTGACCCCGATCATTACCCAGTGACCCCGATCATTACCCAGTGACCCCGATCATTACCCAGTGACCCGATCATTGCCCAGTGACCCCGATCATTACCCAGTGACCCCGATCATTACCCAGTGACCCCGATCATTACCCAGTGACCCCGATCATTACCCAGTGACCCCGATCATTACCCAGTGACCCCGATCATTACCCAGTGACCCGATCATTACCCAGTGACCCCGATCATTACCCAGTGACCCCGATCATTACCCAGTGACCCCGATCATTACCCAGTGACCCCGATCATTACCCAGTGACCCCGATCATTACCCAGTGACCCCGATCATTACCCAGTGACCCCGATCATTACCCAGTGACCCCGATCATTGCCCAGTGACCCCGATCATTACCCAGTGACCCTGATCATTACCCAGTGACCCCGATCATTGTCCAGTGACCCCGATCATTACCCAGTGACCCCGATCATTACCCAGTGACCCGATCATTACCCAGTGACCCCGATCATTACCCAGTGACCCTGATCATTACCCAGTGACCCCGATCATTACCCAGTGACCCCGATCATTACCCAGTGACCCCGATCATTGACCCAGTGACCCCGATCATTACCCAGTGACCCCGATCATTACCCAGTGACCCTGATCATTGCCCAGTGACCCCGATCATTACCCAGTGACCCCGATCATTACCCAGTGACCCCGATCATTACCCAGTGACCCCGATCATTACCCAGTGACCCCGATCATTGACCAGTGACCCTGATCATTACCCAGTGACCCTGATCATTACCCAGTGACCCCGATCATTACCCAGTGACCCCGATCATTACCCAGTGACCCCGATCATTACCCAGTGACCCTGATCATTACCCAGTGACCCCGATCATTACCCAGTGACCCGATCATTACCCAGTGACCCTGATCATTACCCAGTGACCCCGATCATTGCCAGTGACCCCGATCATTACCCATGACCCGATCATTACCCAGTGACCCCGATCATTACCCAGTGACCCCGATCATTACCCAGTGACCCGATCATTACCCAGTGACCCGATCATTGTCCAGTGACCCCGATCATTACCCAGTGACCCCGATCATTACCCAGTGACCCCGATCATTGTCCAGTGACCCGATCATTGACCCAGTGACCCCGATCATTTCCAGTGACCCCGATCATTACCCAGTGACCCCGATCATTACCCAGTGACCCCGATCATTACCCAGTGACCCCGATCATTACCCAGTGACCCCGATCATTACCCAGTGACCCCGATCATTACCCAGTGACCCCGATCATTACCCAGTGACCCCGATCATTACCCAGTGACCCCGATCATTGTCCAGTGACCCCGATCATTACCCAGTGACCCCGATCATTACCCAGTGACCCCGATCATTTCCCAGTGACCCCGATCATTACCCAGTGACCGATCATTACCCATGACCCGATCATTACCCAGTGACCCGATCATTACCCAGTGACCCCGATCATTACCCAGTGACCCGATCATTACCCAGTGACCCCGATCATTGTCCAGTGACCCTGATCATTACCCAGTGACCCCGATCATTACCCAGTGACCCTGATCATTACCCAGTGACCCCGATCATTACCCAGTGACCCCGATCATTACCCAGTGACCCCGATCATTACCCAGTGACCCCGATCATTACCCAGTGACCCCGATCATTACCCAGTGACCCCGATCATTACCCAGTGACCCCGATCATTACCCAGTGACCCCGATCATTACCCAGTGACCCCGATCATTACCCAGTGACCCCGATCATTGTCCAGTGACCCCGATCATTACCCAGTGACCCCGATCATTACCCAGTGACCCCGATCATTACCCAGTGACCCCGATCATTACCCAGTGACCCCGATCATTACCCAGTGACCCCGATCATTACCCAGTGACCCCGATCATTACCCAGTGACCCCGATCATTACCCAGTGACCCCGATCATTACCCAGTGACCCCGATCATTACCCAGTGACCCCGATCATTACCCAGTGACCCCGATCATTACCCAGTGACCCCGATCATTACCCAGTGACCCCGATCATTACCCAGTGACCCCGATCATTACCCAGTGACCCCGATCATTACCCAGTGACCCCGATCATTACCCAGTGACCCCGATCATTACCCAGTGACCCCGATCATTACCCAGTGACCCCGATCATTACCCAGTGACCCCGATCATTACCCAGTGACCCCGATCATTGTCCCAGTGACCCCGATCATTACCCAGTGACCCCGATCATTACCCAGTGACCCCGATCATTACCCAGTGACCCCGATCATTACCCAGTGACCCCGATCATTACCCAGTGACCCCGATCATTACCCAGTGACCCCGATCATTACCCAGTGACCCCGATCATTACCCAGTGACCCCGATCATTACCCAGTGACCCCGATCATTACCCAGTGACCCCGATCATTACCCAGTGACCCCGATCATTACCCAGTGACCCCGATCATTACCCAGTGACCCCGATCATTACCCAGTGACCCCGATCATTACCCAGTGACCCCGATCATTACCCAGTGACCCCGATCATTACCCAGTGACCCCGATCATTACCCAGTGACCCCGATCATTACCCAGTGACCCCGATCATTACCCAGTGACCCCGATCATTACCCAGTGACCCCGATCATTACCCAGTGACCCCGATCATTACCCAGTGACCCCGATCATTACCCAGTGACCCCGATCATTACCCAGTGACCCCGATCATTACCCAGTGACCCCGATCATTACCCAGTGACCCCGATCATTACCCAGTGACCCCGATCATTACCCAGTGACCCCGATCATTACCCAGTGACCCCGATCATTACCCAGTGACCCCGATCATTACCCAGTGACCCCGATCATTACCCAGTGACCCCGATCATTACCCAGTGACCCCGATCATTACCCAGTGACCCCGATCATTACCCAGTGACCCCGATCATTACCCAGTGACCCCGATCATTACCCAGTGACCCCGATCATTACCCAGTGACCCCGATCATTACCCAGTGACCCCGATCATTACCCAGTGACCCCGATCATTACCCAGTGACCCCGATCATTACCCAGTGACCCCGATCATTACCCAGTGACCCCGATCATTACCCAGTGACCCCGATCATTACCCAGTGACCCCGATCATTACCCAGTGACCCCGATCATTACCCAGTGACCCCGATCATTACCCAGTGACCCCGATCATTACCCAGTGACCCCGATCATTACCCAGTGACCCCGATCATTACCCAGTGACCCCGATCATTACCCAGTGACCCCGATCATTACCCAGTGACCCCGATCATTACCCAGTGACCCCGATCATTACCCAGTGACCCCGATCATTACCCAGTGACCCCGATCATTACCCAGTGACCCCGATCATTACCCAGTGACCCCGATCATTGTCCAGTGACCCCGATCATTACCCAGTGACCCCGATCATTACCCAGTGACCCGATCATTACCCAGTGACCCCGATCATTACCCAGTGACCCCGATCATTACCCAGTGACCCCGATCATTACCCAGTGACCCCGATCATTACCCAGTGACCCCGATCATTACCCAGTGACCCCGATCATTACCCAGTGACCCCGATCATTACCCAGTGACCCCGATCATTACCCAGTGACCCCGATCATTACCCAGTGACCCGATCATTACCCAGTGACCCCGATCATTACCCAGTGACCCCGATCATTACCCAGTGACCCCGATCATTACCCAGTGACCCCGATCATTACCCAGTGACCCCGATCATTACCCAGTGACCCCGATCATTACCCAGTGACCCCGATCATTACCCAGTGACCCCGATCATTACCCAGTGACCCCGATCATTACCCAGTGACCCCGATCATTACCCAGTGACCCCGATCATTACCCAGTGACCCCGATCATTACCCAGTGACCCCGATCATTACCCAGTGACCCGATCATTACCCAGTGACCCGATCATTACCCAGTGACCCCGATCATTACCCAGTGACCCCGATCATTACCCAGTGACCCCGATCATTACCCAGTGACCCCGATCATTACCCAGTGACCCCGATCATTACCCAGTGACCCGATCATTACCCAGTGACCCCGATCATTACCCAGTGACCCCGATCATTACCCAGTGACCCCGATCATTACCCAGTGACCCCGATCATTACCCAGTGACCCGATCATTACCCAGTGACCCCGATCATTACCCAGTGACCCCGATCATTACCCAGTGACCCTGATCATTGTCCAGTGACCCCGATCATTGACCAGTGACCCCGATCATTACCCAGTGACCCCGATCATTACCCAGTGACCCGATCATTACCCAGTGACCCCGATCATTACCCAGTGACCCTGATCATTACCCAGTGACCCCGATCATTACCCAGTGACCCCGATCATTACCCAGTGACCCCGATCATTACCCAGTGACCCCGATCATTACCCAGTGACCCCGATCATTGTCCAGTGACCCCGATCATTACCCAGTGACCCCGATCATTACCCAGTGACCCCGATCATTACCCAGTGACCCCGATCATTACCCAGTGACCCCGATCATTACCCAGTGACCCCGATCATTACCCAGTGACCCCGATCATTACCCAGTGACCCCGATCATTACCCAGTGACCCCGATCATTACCCAGTGACCCCGATCATTACCCAGTGACCCCGATCATTACCCAGTGACCCCGATCATTACCCAGTGACCCCGATCATTACCCAGTGACCCCGATCATTACCCAGTGACCCCGATCATTACCCAGTGACCCCGATCATTACCCAGTGACCCCGATCATTACCCAGTGACCCCGATCATTACCCAGTGACCCCGATCATTACCCAGTGACCCCGATCATTACCCAGTGACCCTGATCATTACCCAGTGACCCCGATCATTACCCAGTGACCCCGATCATTACCCAGTGACCCCGATCATTACCCAGTGACCCCGATCATTACCCAGTGACCCCGATCATTACCCAGTGACCCCGATCATTACCCAGTGACCCCGATCATTACCCAGTGACCCCGATCATTACCCAGTGACCCCGATCATTACCCAGTGACCCCGATCATTACCCAGTGACCCCGATCATTACCCAGTGACCCCGATCATTACCCAGTGACCCCGATCATTACCCAGTGACCCCGATCATTACCCAGTGACCCCGATCATTACCCAGTGACCCGATCATTACCCAGTGACCCCGATCATTACCCAGTGACCCCGATCATTACCCAGTGACCCCGATCATTACCCAGTGACCCCGATCATTACCCAGTGACCCCGATCATTACCCAGTGACCCCGATCATTACCCAGTGACCCCGATCATTACCCAGTGACCCCGATCATTACCCAGTGACCCCGATCATTACCCAGTGACCCCGATCATTACCCAGTGACCCCGATCATTACCCAGTGACCCCGATCATTACCCAGTGACCCCGATCATTACCCAGTGACCCCGATCATTACCCAGTGACCCCGATCATTACCCAGTGACCCCGATCATTACCCAGTGACCCCGATCATTACCCAGTGACCCTGATCATTACCCAGTGACCCCGATCATTGACCAGTGACCCCGATCATTACCCAGTGACCCCGATCATTACCCAGTGACCCCGATCATTACCCAGTGACCCCGATCATTACCCAGTGACCCTGATCATTGTCCAGTGACCCGATCATTACCCAGTGACCCTGATCATTGTCCAGTGACCCCTGATCATTACCCAGTGACCCCGATCATTACCCAGTGACCCGATCATTACCCAGTGACCCCGATCATTACCCAGTGACCCCTGATCATTACCACAGTGACCCCGATCATTACCCAGTGACCCCGATCATTACCCAGTGACCCTGATCATTGTCCAGTGACCCCGATCATTACCCAGTGACCCCGATCATTACCCAGTGACCCCGATCATTACCCAGTGACCCCGATCATTACCCAGTGACCCCGATCATTACCCAGTGACCCCGATCATTACCCAGTGACCCCGATCATTACCCAGTGACCCCGATCATTACCCAGTGACCCCGATCATTACCCAGTGACCCCGATCATTTCCCAGTGACCCCGATCATTACCCAGTGACCCCGATCATTACCCAGTGACCCCGATCATTACCCAGTGACCCCGATCATTACCCAGTGACCCCGATCATTACCCAGTGACCCCGATCATTACCCAGTGACCCCGATCATTACCCAGTGACCCCGATCATTACCCAGTGACCCCGATCATTACCCAGTGACCCCGATCATTACCCAGTGACCCCGATCATTACCCAGTGACCCCGATCATTGTCCAGTGACCCCGATCATTACCCAGTGACCCCGATCATTACCCAGTGACCCCGATCATTACCCAGTGACCCTGATCATTACCCAGTGACCCCGATCATTACCCAGTGACCCCGATCATTACCCAGTGACCCCGATCATTACCCAGTGACCCCGATCATTACCCAGTGACCCCGATCATTACCCAGTGACCCCGATCATTACCCAGTGACCCGATCATTACCCAGTGACCCGATCATTACCCAGTGACCCCGATCATTACCCAGTGACCCTGATCATTACCCAGTGACCCCGATCATTACCCAGTGACCCCGATCATTACCCAGTGACCCGATCATTGCCCAGTGACCCCGATCATTACCCAGTGACCCCGATCATTACCCAGTGACCCTGATCATTACCCAGTGACCCCGATCATTACCCAGTGACCCCGATCATTTCCAGTGACCCCGATCATTACCCAGTGACCCCGATCATTACCCAGTGACCCGATCATTACCCAGTGACCCGATCATTACCCAGTGACCCTGATCATTACCCAGTGACCCGATCATTACCCAGTGACCCCGATCATTGTCCAGTGACCCCGATCATTACCCAGTGACCCCGATCATTACCCAGTGACCCCGATCATTACCCAGTGACCCCGATCATTACCCAGTGACCCCGATCATTACCCAGTGACCCAGATCATTACCCAGTGACCCCGATCATTACCCAGTGACCCTGATCATTACCCAGTGACCCCGATCATTACCCAGTGACCCCGATCATTACCCAGTGACCCTGATCATTACCAGTGACCCCGATCATTACCCAGTGACCCCGATCATTACCCAGTGACCCCGATCATTACCCAGTGACCCGATCATTACCCAGTGACCCCGATCATTACCCAGTGACCCCGATCATTACCCAGTGACCCCGATCATTTCCCAGTGACCCCGATCATTACCCAGTGACCCCGATCATTACCCAGTGACCCCGATCATTGTCCAGTGACCCCGATCATTACCCAGTGACCCTGATCATTACCCAGTGACCCCGATCATTACCCAGTGACCCCGATCATTACCCAGTGACCCCGATCATTACCCAGTGACCCCGATCATTACCCAGTGACCCCGATCATTACCAGTGACCCTGATCATTACCCAGTGACCCCGATCATTGTCCAGTGACCCCGATCATTACCCAGTGACCCCGATCATTACCCAGTGACCCCGATCATTACCCAGTGACCCTGATCATTACCCAGTGACCCCGATCATTACCCAGTGACCCCGATCATTACCCAGTGACCCCGATCATTACCCAGTGACCCCGATCATTGTCCAGTGACCCCGATCATTACCCAGTGACCCCGATCATTACCCAGTGACCCGATCATTGCCCAGTGACCCTGATCATTGTCCAGTGACCCCGATCATTACCCAGTGACCCCGATCATTACCCAGTGACCCCGATCATTGTCCAGTGACCCTGATCATTACCCAGTGACCCCGATCATTGCCCAGTGACCCCGATCATTACCCAGTGACCCCGATCATTACCCAGTGACCCCGATCATTACCCAGTGACCCCGATCATTACCCAGTGACCCCGATCATTCCCAGTGACCCTGATCATTACCCAGTGACCCCGATCATTACCCAGTGACCCCGATCATTACCCAGTGACCCCGATCATTACCCAGTGACCCCGATCATTACCCAGTGACCCCGATCATTACCCAGTGACCCCGATCATTTGCCAGTGACCCCGATCATTACCCAGTGACCCCGATCATTACCCAGTGACCCCGATCATTACCCAGTGACCCCGATCATTACCCAGTGACCCCGATCATTACCCAGTGACCCCGATCATTACCCAGTGACCCCGATCATTACCAGTGACCCCGATCATTACCCAGTGACCCGATCATTACCCAGTGACCCCGATCATTACCCAGTGACCCCGATCATTACCCAGTGACCCTGATCATTGCCCAGTGACCCCGATCATTACCCAGTGACCCCGATCATTACCCAGTGACCCCGATCATTACCCAGTGACCCCGATCATTACCCAGTGACCCCGATCATTACCCAGTGACCCCGATCATTACCCAGTGACCCCGATCATTACCCAGTGACCCCGATCATTACCCAGTGACCCCGATCATTACCCAGTGACCCCGATCATTACCCAGTGACCCCGATCATTACCCAGTGACCCCGATCATTACCCAGTGACCCCGATCATTTCCCAGTGACCCCGATCATTACCCAGTGACCCCGATCATTACCCAGTGACCCCGATCATTGTCCAGTGACCCCGATCATTACCCAGTGACCCCGATCATTACCCAGTGACCCCGATCATTACCCAGTGACCCCGATCATTACCCAGTGACCCCGATCATTACCCAGTGACCCCGATCATTACCCAGTGACCCGATCATTACCCAGTGACCCCGATCATTACCCAGTGACCCCGATCATTACCCAGTGACCCCGATCATTACCCAGTGACCCGATCATTACCCAGTGACCCCGATCATTACCCAGTGACCCCGATCATTACCCAGTGACCCCGATCATTGTCCAGTGACCCCGATCATTACCCAGTGACCCCGATCATTACCCAGTGACCCGATCATTACCCAGTGACCCCGATCATTACCCAGTGACCCCGATCATTACCCAGTGACCCCGATCATTACCCAGTGACCCCGATCATTACCCAGTGACCCCGATCATTACCCAGTGACCCCGATCATTACCCAGTGACCCCGATCATTACCCAGTGACCCCGATCATTACCCAGTGACCCCGATCATTACCCAGTGACCCCGATCATTACCCAGTGACCCCGATCATTACCCAGTGACCCCGATCATTACCCAGTGACCCTGATCATTACCCAGTGACCCCGATCATTACCCAGTGACCCCGATCATTACCCAGTGACCCCGATCATTACCCAGTGACCCCGATCATTACCCAGTGACCCCGATCATTACCCAGTGACCCCGATCATTACCCAGTGACCCCGATCATTACCCAGTGACCCCGATCATTACCCAGTGACCCCGATCATTACCCAGTGACCCCGATCATTACCCAGTGACCCCGATCATTACCCAGTGACCCCGATCATTACCCAGTGACCCCGATCATTACCCAGTGACCCCGATCATTACCCAGTGACCCCGATCATTACCCAGTGACCCCGATCATTACCCAGTGACCCCGATCATTACCCAGTGACCCCGATCATTACCCAGTGACCCCGATCATTACCCAGTGACCCCGATCATTACCCAGTGACCCCGATCATTACCCAGTGACCCTGATCATTACCCAGTGACCCCGATCATTACCCAGTGACCCCGATCATTACCCAGTGACCCCGATCATTACCCAGTGACCCCGATCATTACCCAGTGACCCCGATCATTACCCAGTGACCCCTGATCATTACCCAGTGACCCCTGATCATTACCCAGTGACCCTGATCATTGTCCAGTGACCCCGATCATTACCCAGTGACCCCTGATCATTACCCAGTGACCCCGATCATTACCCAGTGACCCCGATCATTACCCAGTGACCCCGATCATTACCCAGTGACCCCGATCATTACCCAGTGACCCCGATCATTACCCAGTGACCCCGATCATTACCCAGTGACCCCGATCATTACCCAGTGACCCCGATCATTACCCAGTGACCCCGATCATTGCCCAGTGACCCCGATCATTGTCCAGTGACCCCGATCATTACCCAGTGACCCCGATCATTACCCAGTGACCCCGATCATTACCCAGTGACCCGATCATTACCCAGTGACCCCGATCATTACCCAGTGACCCCGATCATTACCCAGTGACCCCGATCATTACCCAGTGACCCCGATCATTACCCAGTGACCCCGATCATTACCCAGTGACCCCGATCATTACCCAGTGACCCCGATCATTACCCAGTGACCCTGATCATTACCCAGTGACCCGATCATTACCCAGTGACCCCGATCATTACCCAGTGACCCCGATCATTACCCAGTGACCCCGATCATTACCCAGTGACCCCGATCATTACCCAGTGACCCCGATCATTACCCAGTGACCCCGATCATTACCCAGTGACCCCGATCATTGTCCAGTGACCCCCGATCATTACCCAGTGACCCCGATCATTACCCAGTGACCCCGATCATTACCCAGTGACCCCGATCATTACCCAGTGACCCTGATCATTGCCCAGTGACCCCGATCATTACCCAGTGACCCCGATCATTACCCAGTGACCCCGATCATTACCCAGTGACCCCGATCATTACCCAGTGACCCCGATCATTACCCAGTGACCCCGATCATTACCCAGTGACCCTGATCATTACCCAGTGACCCCGATCATTACCCAGTGACCCTGATCATTACCCAGTGACCCCGATCATTACCAGTGACCCCGATCATTACCCAGTGACCCCGATCATTACCCAGTGACCCCGATCATTACCCAGTGACCCCGATCATTACCCAGTGACCCGATCATTACCCAGTGACCCCGATCATTGACCCAGTGACCCCGATCATTACCCAGTGACCCGATCATTACCCAGTGACCCCGATCATTACCCAGTGACCCCGATCATTACCCAGTGACCCTGATCATTACCCAGTGACCCGATCATTACCCAGTGACCCGATCATTACCCAGTGACCCCGATCATTGCCCAGTGACCCCGATCATTACCCAGTGACCCCGATCATTACCCAGTGACCCCGATCATTACCCAGTGACCCCGATCATTACCCAGTGACCCTGATCATTACCCAGTGACCCCGATCATTACCCAGTGACCCCGATCATTACCCAGTGACCCCGATCATTACCCAGTGACCCCGATCATTACCCAGTGACCCGATCATTACCCAGTGACCCTGATCATTACCCAGTGACCCCGATCATTACCCAGTGACCCCGATCATTACCCAGTGACCCTGATCATTACCCAGTGACCCGATCATTACCCAGTGACCCCGATCATTACCCAGTGACCCCGATCATTACCCAGTGACCCCGATCATTACCCAGTGACCCCGATCATTACCCAGTGACCCCGATCATTACCCAGTGACCCCGATCATTACCCAGTGACCCCGATCATTACCCAGTGACCCCGATCATTACCCAGTGACCCCGATCATTACCCAGTGACCCCGATCATTACCCAGTGACCCCGATCATTACCCAGTGACCCCGATCATTACCCAGTGACCCCGATCATTACCCAGTGACCCCGATCATTACCCAGTGACCCCGATCATTACCCAGTGACCCCGATCATTGCCCAGTGACCCCGATCATTACCCAGTGACCCCGATCATTACCCAGTGACCCCGATCATTACCCAGTGACCCCGATCATTACCCAGTGACCCCGATCATTGCCCAGTGACCCCGATCATTACCCAGTGACCCCGATCATTACCCAGTGACCCCGATCATTACCCAGTGACCCCGATCATTACCCAGTGACCCCGATCATTACCCAGTGACCCTGATCATTACCCAGTGACCCCGATCATTACCCAGTGACCCCGATCATTACCCAGTGACCCTGATCATTACCCAGTGACCCCGATCATTACCCAGTGACCCCGATCATTACCCAGTGACCCGATCATTACCCAGTGACCCCGATCATTACCCAGTGACCCCGATCATTACCCAGTGACCCCGATCATTACCCAGTGACCCCGATCATTACCCAGTGACCCCGATCATTACCCAGTGACCCCGATCATTACCCAGTGACCCTGATCATTACCCAGTGACCCCGATCATTACCCAGTGACCCCGATCATTACCCAGTGACCCCGATCATTACCCAGTGACCCGATCATTACCCAGTGACCCCGATCATTACCCAGTGACCCCGATCATTGTCCCAGTGACCCCGATCATTACCCAGTGACCCCGATCATTACCCAGTGACCCCGATCATTGTCCAGTGACCCCGATCATTACCCAGTGACCCCGATCATTACCCAGTGACCCCGATCATTACCCAGTGACCCCGATCATTACCCAGTGACCCGATCATTGCCAGTGACCCGATCATTACCCAGTGACCCGATCATTACCCAGTGACCCGATCATTGTCCCAGTGACCCGATCATTACCCAGTGACCCCGATCATTACCCAGTGACCCCGATCATTACCCAGTGACCCCGATCATTACCCAGTGACCCCGATCATTACCCAGTGACCCCGATCATTACCCAGTGACCCGATCATTACCCAGTGACCCCGATCATTACCCAGTGACCCCGATCATTACCCAGTGACCCGATCATTACCCAGTGACCCCGATCATTACCCAGTGACCCCGATCATTACCCAGTGACCCCGATCATTACCCAGTGACCCCGATCATTACCCAGTGACCCCGATCATTACCCAGTGACCCCGATCATTACCCAGTGACCCCGATCATTACCCAGTGACCCGATCATTACCCAGTGACCCCGATCATTACCCAGTGACCCCGATCATTACCCAGTGACCCCGATCATTACCCAGTGACCCCGATCATTACCCAGTGACCCCGATCATTACCCAGTGACCCCGATCATTACCCAGTGACCCCGATCATTACCCAGTGACCCTGATCATTACCCAGTGACCCGATCATTACCCAGTGACCCGATCATTACCCAGTGACCCCGATCATTACCCAGTGACCCCGATCATTGTCCAGTGACCCCGATCATTACCCAGTGACCCGATCATTACCCAGTGACCCGATCATTGTCCAGTGACCCTGATCATTACCCAGTGACCCCGATCATTACCCAGTGACCCCGATCATTACCCAGTGACCCCGATCATTACCCAGTGACCCCGATCATTACCCAGTGACCCTGATCATTACCCAGTGACCCTGATCATTACCCAGTGACCCCGATCATTACCCAGTGACCCCGATCATTACCCAGTGACCCCGATCATTACCCAGTGACCCGATCATTACCCAGTGACCCGATCATTACCCAGTGACCCCGATCATTACCCAGTGACCCTGATCATTACCCAGTGACCCCGATCATTACCCAGTGACCCTGATCATTACCCAGTGACCCGATCATTACCCAGTGACCCCGATCATTTCCCAGTGACCCGATCATTACCCAGTGACCCCGATCATTACCCAGTGACCCCGATCATTGCCCAGTGACCCGATCATTACCCAGTGACCCCGATCATTTCCAGTGACCCCGATCATTACCCAGTGACCCGATCATGTCCAGTGACCCCGATCATTCCCAGTGACCCCGATCATTACCCAGTGACCCCGATCATTACCCAGTGACCCCGATCATTACCCAGTGACCCCGATCATTACCCAGTGACCCCGATCATTACCCAGTGACCCCGATCATTACCCAGTGACCCCGATCATTACCCAGTGACCCCGATCATTACCCAGTGACCCGATCATTACCCAGTGACCCTGATCATTACCCAGTGACCCCGATCATTACCCAGTGACCCTGATCATTACCCAGTGACCCCGATCATTACCCAGTGACCCCGATCATTACCCAGTGACCCCGATCATTACCCAGTGACCCCGATCATTACCCAGTGACCCCGATCATTGCCCAGTGACCCCGATCATTACCCAGTGACCCCGATCATTGCCCAGTGACCCCGATCATTACCCAGTGACCCTGATCATTGTCCAGTGACCCCGATCATTACCCAGTGACCCTGATCATTGTCCAGTGACCCCGATCATTACCCAGTGACCCCGATCATTACCCAGTGACCCCGATCATTACCCAGTGACCCCGATCATTACCCAGTGACCCCGATCATTTCCCAGTGACCCCGATCATTACCCAGTGACCCCGATCATTACCCAGTGACCCCGATCATTACCCAGTGACCCCGATCATTGTCCAGTGACCCCGATCATTACCCAGTGACCCCGATCATTACCCAGTGACCCCTGATCATTACCCAGTGACCCCGATCATTACCCAGTGACCCTGATCATTGCCCAGTGACCCCGATCATTACCCAGTGACCCCGATCATTACCCAGTGACCCCGATCATTACCCAGTGACCCCGATCATTACCCAGTGACCCCGATCATTACCCAGTGACCCCGATCATTACCCAGTGACCCCGATCATTACCCAGTGACCCCGATCATTACCCAGTGACCCCGATCATTACCCAGTGACCCCGATCATTACCCAGTGACCCTGATCATTACCCAGTGACCCCGATCATTACCCAGTGACCCCGATCATTACCCAGTGACCCCGATCATTACCCAGTGACCCCGATCATTACCCAGTGACCCCGATCATTACCCAGTGACCCCGATCATTACCCAGTGACCCCGATCATTACCCAGTGACCCCGATCATTACCCAGTGACCCCGATCATTACCCAGTGACCCCGATCATTACCCAGTGACCCCGATCATTGTCCCAGTGACCCCGATCATTACCCAGTGACCCTGATCATTACCCAGTGACCCTGATCATTACCCAGTGACCCGATCATTGTCCAGTGACCCCGATCATTACCCAGTGACCCTGATCATTACCCAGTGACCCTGATCATTACCCAGTGACCCCGATCATTACCCAGTGACCCTGATCATTACCCAGTGACCCCGATCATTGTCCAGTGACCCCGATCATTACCCAGTGACCCCGATCATTACCCAGTGACCCCGATCATTGTCCAGTGACCCCGATCATTACCCAGTGACCCCGATCATTACCCAGTGACCCCGATCATTACCCAGTGACCCCGATCATTACCCAGTGACCCCGATCATTACCCAGTGACCCCGATCATTACCCAGTGACCCCGATCATTACCCAGTGACCCCGATCATTACCCAGTGACCCCGATCATTACCCAGTGACCCCGATCATTACCCAGTGACCCCGATCATTACCCAGTGACCCCGATCATTACCCAGTGACCCCGATCATTACCCAGTGACCCCGATCATTGTCCAGTGACCCCGATCATTACCCAGTGACCCCGATCATTTCCAGTGACCCGATCATTGTCCAGTGACCCCTGATCATTGTCCCAGTGACCCCGATCATTACCCAGTGACCCTGATCATTACCCAGTGACCCTGATCATTACCCAGTGACCCCGATCATTACCCAGTGACCCTGATCATTACCCAGTGACCCTGATCATTACCCAGTGACCCTGATCATTACCCAGTGACCCTGATCATTACCCAGTGACCCTGATCATTACCCAGTGACCCCGATCATTGCCCAGTGACCCCGATCATTACCCAGTGACCCTGATCATTACCCAGTGACCCTGATCATTACCCAGTGACCCCGATCATTACCCAGTGACCCTGATCATTACCCAGTGACCCCGATCATTACCCAGTGACCCTGATCATTACCCAGTGACCCTGATCATTACCCAGTGACCCTGATCATTACCCAGTGACCCCGATCATTACCCAGTGACCCTGATCATTACCCAGTGACCCTGATCATTACCCAGTGACCCCGATCATTACCCAGTGACCCCGATCATTACCCAGTGACCCCGATCATTACCCAGTGACCCCGATCATTACCCAGTGACCCCGATCATTGTCCAGTGACCCCGATCATTACCCAGTGACCCCGATCATTACCCAGTGACCCCGATCATTACCCAGTGACCCTGATCATTACCCAGTGACCTCGATCATTACCCAGTGACCCCGATCATTACCCAGTGACCCCGATCATTGCCCAGTGACCCCGATCATTACCCAGTGACCCTGATCATTACCCAGTGACCCCGATCATTACCCAGTGACCCCGATCATTACCCAGTGACCCCGATCATTACCCAGTGACCCCGATCATTACCCAGTGACCCCGATCATTACCCAGTGACCCCGATCATTACCCAGTGACCCCGATCATTACCCAGTGACCCCGATCATTACCCAGTGACCCCGATCATTACCCAGTGACCCCGATCATTACCCAGTGACCCGATCATTACCCAGTGACCCCGATCATTACCCAGTGACCCTGATCATTGCCCAGTGACCCCGATCATTACCCAGTGACCCCGATCATTACCCAGTGACCCTGATCATTGCCCAGTGACCCCGATCATTACCCAGTGACCCCGATCATTACCCAGTGACCCTGATCATTACCCAGTGACCCCGATCATTACCCAGTGACCCCGATCATTACCCAGTGACCCCGATCATTACCCAGTGACCCCGATCATTACCCAGTGACCCCGATCATTACCCAGTGACCCCGATCATTGCCCAGTGACCCTGATCATTACCCAGTGACCCCGATCATTACCCAGTGACCCCGATCATTACCCAGTGACCCCGATCATTGCCCAGTGACCCCGATCATTACCCAGTGACCCCGATCATTACCCAGTGACCCCGATCATTGTCCAGTGACCCCGATCATTACCCAGTGACCCTGATCATTACCCAGTGACCCCGATCATTGCCCAGTGACCCCGATCATTACCCAGTGACCCCGATCATTACCCAGTGACCCCGATCATTACCCAGTGACCCCGATCATTACCCAGTGACCCCGATCATTACCCAGTGACCCCGATCATTACCCAGTGACCCTGATCATTACCCAGTGACCCCGATCATTACCCAGTGACCCCGATCATTGTCCAGTGACCCCGATCATTACCCAGTGACCCCGATCATTACCCAGTGACCCCGATCATTACCCAGTGACCCCGATCATTACCCAGTGACCCCGATCATTGCCCAGTGACCCCGATCATTACCCAGTGACCCCGATCATTACCCAGTGACCCCGATCATTACCCAGTGACCCCGATCATTGTCCAGTGACCCCGATCATTACCCAGTGACCCCGATCATTACCCAGTGACCCTGATCATTACCCAGTGACCCCGATCATTACCCAGTGACCCTGATCATTGTCCAGTGACCCCGATCATTACCCAGTGACCCCGATCATTACCCAGTGACCCCGATCATTGTCCAGTGACCCCGATCATTGTCCAGTGACCCCGATCATTACCCAGTGACCCCGATCATTACCCAGTGACCCCGATCATTACCCAGTGACCCTGATCATTGTCCAGTGACCCCGATCATTACCCAGTGACCCTGATCATTACCCAGTGACCTCGATCATTGCCCAGTGACCCCGATCATTACCCAGTGACCCCGATCATTACCCAGTGACCCTGATCATTACCCAGTGACCCCGATCATTACCCAGTGACCCCGATCATTGTCCAGTGACCCCGATCATTACCCAGTGACCCCGATCATTACCCAGTGACCCCGATCATTACCCAGTGACCCCGATCATTACCCAGTGACCCCGATCATTACCCAGTGACCCCGATCATTACCCAGTGACCCCGATCATTACCCAGTGACCCCGATCATTACCCAGTGACCCCGATCATTACCCAGTGACCCCGATCATTACCCAGTGACCCCGATCATTACCCAGTGACCCCGATCATTGTCCAGTGACCCCGATCATTACCCAGTGACCCCGATCATTGTCCAGTGACCCTGATCATTACCCAGTGACCCCGATCATTACCCAGTGACCCCGATCATTACCCAGTGACCCCGATCATTACCCAGTGACCCCGATCATTACCCAGTGACCCTGATCATTACCCAGTGACCCCGATCATTACCCAGTGACCCCGATCATTACCCAGTGACCCCGATCATTACCCAGTGACCCCGATCATTACCCAGTGACCCTGATCATTGCCCAGTGACCCCGATCATTACCCAGTGACCCCGATCATTACCCAGTGACCCTGATCATTACCCAGTGACCCCGATCATTACCCAGTGACCCCGATCATTACCCAGTGACCCCGATCATTACCCAGTGACCCTGATCATTACCCAGTGACCCCGATCATTACCCAGTGACCCCGATCATTACCCAGTGACCCCGATCATTACCCAGTGACCCCGATCATTACCCAGTGACCCCGATCATTACCCAGTGACCCTGATCATTACCCAGTGACCCCGATCATTACCCAGTGACCCTGATCATTACCCAGTGACCCCGATCATTACCCAGTGACCCCGATCATTGTCCAGTGACCCCGATCATTACCCAGTGACCCCGATCATTGTCCAGTGACCCCGATCATTACCCAGTGACCCCTGATCATTACCCAGTGACCCCGATCATTGCCCAGTGACCCCGATCATTGTCCAGTGACCCTGATCATTACCCAGTGACCCCGATCATTACCCAGTGACCCCGATCATTACCCAGTGACCCTGATCATTGCCCAGTGACCCTGATCATTGCCCAGTGACCCTGATCATTGCCCAGTGACCCTGATCATTGCCCAGTGACCCTGATCATTACCCAGTGACCCCAATCATTACCCAGTGACCCCGATCATTACCCAGTGACCCTGATCATTACCCAGTGACCCCGATCATTACCCAGTGACCCCGATCATTGCCCAGTGACCCTGATTATTACCCAGTGACTCCTGACCATTATCCAGTGACCCTGATCGTTACCCAATGACCCCTGACCATTGCTCAGTGACCCCTGACCATTACCATTGACCCCTGCTAGTTACCCAGCAACCCCTGACCATTACCATTGATCCCTGACCATTACTAATGACCCTTGACCATTAGCATTGACCCTGACCATTGCCCAGTGACCCCTGCCCATTACCATTGACCCCTGCTAGTTACCCAGTGAGCCCTGACCATTACCATTGACCCCTGACCATTACCCAGCGACCCCTGACCATTACCATTGACCCTTGCTAGTTACCCAGTGACTGACAATCTGTGACATCTCTCAGCATGGAAGCTCGGCAGTCTATAGTGTCTGTCACACGTATCCGTGGTATCCCATCCAATACCATGGGTATGAGCAGAAATATTTGCAAAAGATGCTTTTTTTTATCAGCGAAGAATTGAAATAAAATGTTGGGAAATTGCCCTTGAGACACAGCCGTTTGTTCGGAATTTCTCCTGCGGTGACATCATCACATTCCACCCCGATGTTCCAAACGGAACAGTGGATTGTGGGTAAACTCGCTTGTCAGTGATGTCAGTGAGAGGAATTGTTGATGTCACACAAGAGGAGCTGCACACTAAATGGCTGCTTCCTTGGTTAGCTTTGGCTCACAGTTCAAACAGGCCAAAACAGAGCAACGAAGAGGTGATTGGGATGTAGAAATATTTTGCATATGGATGTCTTCTTTTATTGTGTTGAAGAACATTCAGCATAATGCACTTCTTTTCTCATTCAGTTTTGGAGAGTTGTGAGTGAAATTTTAGAAATAATAGTTGTTTTGCTCAACTTATTTTTGTAAGCTTTTAATTGTGAGATTACTTGACAGAACAAGTGTTCCACAGTGTTATTAAGGGCAACCGACTGTTATTTTATGGATTGTTCAAATCAGTCTTACAAACAATTGACCGCAATTTCTACTATAAGTTGCAGCAGCTAGGTTTCAAATACAAGAGCATAAAAGCAAAAATTATTCAATTAAAAGGCTGCATAGAACGGGTGGAAATAAATAATGGTTTGGGATTTTCAATTCCTATTCATTCAAGTTTATCTTTGCAGCTGACTGATTTAAAGGGGTGGAATATCTTAAATTGCACTGCCTTCTAATTATAAATATTATAAGGAGAGATTTTCATCCAGTGTCTCACAGCCGCCTCTTGTTTTATTATTTCGAACTGCCACTGAGAAGCAGACATTTTGTATAGAACTCCCCTTCCTGTGACCTCATCATAAAGAGCCATGCTGCAATCGACTCTCCCCATTGGTCCTTTCACTGGAGTAGAACCCTGTGCGTGCTGACCTATATTTGTTCCCAGTCCGGCAACGCCTCGATTTTAAAGTTCTCATCCTTGTTTTTGAACCCTCCATGGCCTCGCCCCTCCCTATCGCTGTAAACACCTCCAGCCCTACAACCCTCCGAGATCTCTGCGCTCCTCCTATTCCAGCCTCTTGCGCATCCCTGATTTTCTTCGCCCCCACCACTGGCGGCTGTGCCTTCAGCTGCCTAGGCCCTAAGCTCTGGAATTCCCTCCATAAACCTCTCCGCCTCTCCCTCCTCCTTTAAAACACTCCTTAAAACCTACCTCTTTGACCAAGCTTTCGGTCACCTGTCCTAATATCTTCTTATGCGGCTTGTCAAATTCCGCTCCTGTGGGATGTTTTGCTGTGTTGAAGGCGCTATATAAATGCAAGCTGTTGTTAGGAGGAATGGGAGTTCAGGGGGCACAGGTGCCTCCTGTTTGTGTACAGTTCTTTTCACGTACACAAGCACATGTCCAGGTAGCAGCATTACCTGCACACCGGCTCTCATAGTGTGCACGCTCAGTGGACAGCACTCTCGCCTCTGGGTCAGGAGGTTGAGGGTTCAAGTCCCAATCCAGGGCTGTGGGTGCATAATCTAGGCTGACAATCCCAGTGCAGTGCTGAGGAAATGCTGCACTGTCGGAAGTGCCATCTTCCAGATGAAACATTAAATCGAGGCCCCATCTACCCTCTCAGTTGGACGTAAAAGATGCCACATGACTATTTCAAAGACGAGCAGGGGAGATCGTTCCCAAATGTCCTGACCAATATTTATCCCCAACCAACATCACTAAAAAAACAGATTATTCGGTCATTATCACATTGCTGTTTGTGGGACCTTGCTGTACACAAATTGGCTGCCGCGTTTCCTACATTTGAAAGAGAATTTTAAAATGGAGACTGAACAGGGTGCCAATGTAGGTCAGCGAGCACAGGGCGGTTGGACCAGTGGATCCTCTGCTCTGTGGAGGTTCATCTCTCAGCCTGACTCCACCTTTTCTCATTTCATGCTCATTTAATTATCCCTCGTCACCTCTTTCATGCTGTCTCTGGGAGTTATTGAGTTTCCAGTCTGCATTTATGGTGTCCATCCAGCTGTGCTAATTGTTTCATCCCACTGCCTTTCACTCTTTTGTTTAAAGCTATCACTTTATCCAACATTTAAGGCTGTATATATTGTACTTCAAATGCTTCATTCCCATTTCCATGTCCTACTTTACTGTGCATTAGAAATTATTTTTCTGTTGTCCATGTTCACTCACTCTGTCTCTTTGTGTTCAATCCAAGTGACTGTTTTTTATTCGTGAGTGACAATGTAGGACCACAAAGAATTTGTCTTGGGCTAACATTCTTCGGCCTATAGCACTGGCTTTCCTTTCTTAGGGTCCTCTTTGGAAGCCCTGAATTGTGCTCTAAGTATCAAAATCCTAGTTGAGGAACAAAACCATATTCATCCATGTGTCACTTGCACACCCATAGAAAATATATTATTGCAAGACCATAGTTGAGGGAGGGAATTCCAGAGCTTAGGGTCTAGACGGCTGAAGGCACGGCCGCCAATGGAGGGAAGGAAATCGGGGATACTCAAAAGGCCAGAATTGAAGGAGCGCAGAGCTCGGAGGGTTGTAGGGCCGGTGGAGGTTACAGAGATTACTTGAGTACTGTGTACAATTTTGGTCTCCTTATTTAAGGAAGGATATACTTGCATTGGAGGCAGTTCAGAGACGATTCAATCGGTTAATTCCAGAGATGAGGGGTTTGACTTATGAGGAAAGGTTGAGCAGGCTGGGCCTATACTCATTGGAATGAGAGGTGATCTTATCGAAACATATAAGATACTGAGGGGGCTCGACAGGGTAGATGCAGAGAGCATGTTTCCCCTCATGGGGAAATCTAGAACTCGGGGGCACAGTCTCAGAATAAAGGGTCGCTCTTTTAGAACTGAGATGAGGAGGAACTTCTTCTCTCAGAAGGTCGTAAATTTGTGGAATTCTCTGCCCCAGAGAGCTGGGTCATTAAATACATTTAAAGTGGAGATAGACAAATTTTTGCAAGGTAAGGGAGTGAAGGGTTATGGGGAGTGGGTTGGGAAGTGGCTTTGAGCCCTAGATCAGCCATGATCTTACTGAATGGCGGAGCAGGCTCGAGGGGCCAAGTGGCCTATTCCTGCTCCTATTTCTTATGTTCTTATGTTCTAGATAGGGAGGGGTGAGGCCATGGAGGGATTTGAACACAAGGATGAGAATTTTAAATTTAAGGGGGTAAAAATTGAGTCGCGCCCCATTTGGGGCGCTAACCTCGCCGGGGCGCGACTTTTAGCGCCCCGAAAAAATTAGCGGCCCCGCGCCGGAACTTCAGTGGTTGCGCCCCAAGAGGGAAGCGGGGCGCAACTGGAAGCACCCCGCATCCCTCTTGGGGCGCTGCGAGTGAATATCCTGGCGCTACGTGCCGCAGCGCCACGCGCTGCGGCACGTCGCGCCGCGGTATTGCAGGCCTTCCTCCCCTTCTTAAAGGGGAGGGGCCTTGCGCAGCGCGAACCGGGGCCCAGCTGGGCTCCCAGGGATCGGGAGTGCCGGCAAAAGAGCCCGGCACTCAAGAGAAGTGCCGGGCTCTTGGAGCGCAGCCGGCACTTCACGGTGGGGGGGCTTCACGGGGGCCGGGGACAGCAACGGGGGCAGGTGCTGGCAGGCGGCCAGCAACAAAAATGGCCGCCTGCCACCTCCCCTTTAAATATCGCCGCCCCGGCCGCACGTACGCCCCCCTGAACCCGTCGGACATAGCGTCTGGCGGTAAATCAGGGGGCGCGACTGAAGATCACGGCCGGGGCGCGAGCGGGGCGCTGCGCACGGCGATGACGTCATCGCCGGCGGCGCAGCGCCACAGGGCGCTACCGGCTGCCGCCGCCGCTAACCTCCCACTAAATTTTTCGGGAGGCGTGGGCGGCGCTGCGCCCGGGCGTTAGCTGCTTTACGCCCCATTAGCGCCCATTTAAGGCGCTAACGGGAGGCGCAAGCAGCTGAATTTTTCCCCCAAGGTGTAGCCAAAGTAGGTCAGCGAGCACAGGGAGTGATGGGTGAACGGGACTTGGTGCGAGTTAGGACACGGGCAGCAGAGTTTAGGATGAGCTCAGATTTACGGAGGGTGGAAGGTGGGAGGCCGGCCAGAAGAGCGTTGGAATAGTTGAGTCTGGAGGTAACGAAGGCATGGATTAATTTAATTAATAAAATTACATTTTTGAATTTTTTTTCCCTGCTGCCGCTTTTCCCTTTGGACCTATTCTATGTTAAAGGCTCTCGGTAAATGCAAGTTCTTGCTGCTGTTTAGAGGTGGACAAAAAGAGGGATGCAAATTACGTCATGGGATTGGGAAAGTTTTCCAGAACAATACTTTCAGCCAAGGCCAAGTGGGCACAGGTTCAGAGCTGTGAAAGGAAAGGTTTGGAGAGACGCCTGAAGGGTGACCAACAATCGGAACAGATTGCGGGGGAGGGCGGTTGAGGACAAGGTACTGAACTCATTTAAGAAACAGCTAGGCGCTGTGTCGTGGAGATGGTAGGATCGAAGGCCTCCTTCTGTGCTGGATGATTCCATGATGGGATTGACAGGGATCTTCTGGTTTCGCGGTTGCTTCGTACGGGGGCCAATTGTCGGAATGGGCACTGCTGAACGGAGCCCATCGGGAGGGCACAAGCGTGTGCCAGCATCGTGCGTTCTTAAAATCAGCCCCGTGCTGCCTAAAGATAACTTTTCAGAAAAAACAATTAACAAGTGATTTCAACTGATTCGAGTCCAATGGACGCGGGTGAAAAATGCAGCGGCTTTGCTGTATCTCATTGTCACAACTATCAGGAAAGACTGAACAGGCTGGTGCTCTTTCCTCATGCTACCTAGGCCCTAAGCTCTGGAATTCCTTCCCTAAACCTTGCCGAACTCCATCTCTCTCTTCTCCTTTAAGACGCTCCTTAAAACCTACCTCTTTGGCCAAGCTTTTGGCTATCTGTCCTAATATCTCCTTATGTGGCTTGGTGTCAATTTCTGTCTGATTACGCTCCTGTGAAGCGCCTTAGGATGTTTTACTACGTTAAAGGCGCTATATAAATTCAAGTTGTTGTAAAAAAAGTGGGACAAGGGGCAGGCAACCAACCTGCTCTCAGGAGGCGGGATCCCTATTTAAATATTTTAATGAGGTTGCATGCCTCACATTCTTTCTCTGTACCTGCTTTAACGCTGGCCGTCCGGGTTTCCCAGGCCTCAGGAAACCTGTCAGCTAAAAGGAGGCGCGACTGCTGCATGGAAGAGGTAAGTGCTTCCCCCTGGCATGAACAGGAGTGTTTCCCCCCGGCTCTCCAAGCTAAGCTGCTTCTCTCCCCGCAAGCAGACACACTCGCCCCCCCACCCCCTGTGACCCGGTGCCCTTCCGATGTCCTCCCCAGTCTGCGATCATTTCCACAGACCCCCCTCAGCGCTCTTCTCCTCTCCTCCCCTGATCTCTCCAGACCCACCCCCGCCGATGTCCTCCCACCGACACCCAATCCCTCCCTCCCTCCTTTCCGCTCCCTGGCTGCCTCCTGGTGCCACAGGCCTACCCGCCCGCCAGCCAGCCAGCCTCTCAATCTGGCTGGCTGCGACCAGGAAACGGAGTCCAAAAGTGGTGATCAGGTCCTGCCATTAAATTCGGCTGGATCTCGAAACTGCCACCCCCGCTGCCTTCCCGCCACCCCGTTAATATCAGGGCCGATGTTTCCACGAGTGGGGGAGACCAAAACTAGGGGCCATAAATATAAGGTAGTCACCAATAAATTCAATAAAGAATTCAAGAGAAACTTCTTTACTTACAGAGTAGTTAGAATGTGGAACTTGCTGCCACATGGAGTGGGTGAGGTGAATAGCACAGATGCATTTAAGGGGAAGCTAAATAAGTACATGAGGGAGAAAGAAATAGAAGGATATGTTGATAGGGTGAGATGAAGAGGGGTGGGAGAAGGCTCGAATGAGCATAAACACCGGCACAGACCAGTTGGGTTGAATGACCTGTTTCTGTGCTGTAAGATTCGATGGGGGAAAAATTCGACAGCGACCCATCGCCTGTGTGCTAAATTAGCGCCGGTGAAAAATAGCGCCGGCGATCGCTAAATTCAGTTTTAGTGCCCTAAGAGGGAGGTGGAGCGCTAATTCAAGCTCCACTTCCTTCTTAGAGCGCTAATCCCGAATATCGAGGCGGTGCGTTCTGCAGCGCGACACACTGGGCCACGTAACGCTGCCGCATGGAAGGGCTCCTCCCATCATTAAAGGAGTAGTGCCGGAGGACTGGAGGGTTGCTAATGTTACACCACTATTCAAGAAAGGGGAGAGGGATAAACCAGGTAACTATAGGCCAGTCAGCTGAACATCGGTGGTAGGGAAGTTATTGGAAACCATTATCAGGGACAAAATAAACTTCCATTTGGAAAGGCATGGGTTAATCAAGGAGAGCCATCATGGATTTGTTAAAGGCAAATCCTGTCTGACTAACTTGATTGAATTCTTTGATGAATTAACAGAGAAGGTTGATCAAGGTAGTGCAGTAGATGTTGTATATATGGACTTTTGGAACGTATTCAACGAAGTGCCACACAGGAGACTTATTGAGAAGATGGAAGCCCATGGAATTAAGGGGAAAGTGGTGGTATGGATACAAAATTGGCTCAGTGACAGGAAGCAAAGGGTGGTGGTGGATGGGTGTTTTTCAGACTGGGAGGCGGTTTGCAGTGGTGTTCCCCAAGGGTCAGTTTTGGGTCCATTACTCTGCAATTTTTATAAACGACCTAGACTCGGGTGTAGGGAGCAGCATTATAAAGTTTGCAGATGATACGAAACTTGGCAAAGTAGTAGATAGTGATGAGGATAGTGATAGACTTCAGGATGACATAGACAGGATGGTGAAATGGGCAGAAGCACGGCAGATGGAGTTCAATGTAGATAAGTATGAAGTAATGCACAGTGGGTGGACTATTACCCAAAAAGACTGATTTTTTTAAAATTTGTTTATGGGATGTGGGTGTCGCTGGCAAGGCCAGCATTTATTGCCCATCCTAGTTGCCCTTGAGAAGGTGGTGGTGAGCCGCCTTCTTGAACCTGCTGCAGTCCGTGCGGTGAAGGTACTCCCACAGTGCTGTTAGGGAGGGAGTTCCAGGATTTTGTCCCAGTGACGATGAAGGATCGGCGATAGACTTCCAAGTCAGGATGGTGTGTGACTTGGAGGGGAACTTGGAGGTGGTGGTGTTCCCATGCGTCTGCTGCCCTTGTCTTTCTAGGTGGTAGAGGTCGCGTATTTGGGAGGTGCTGCCGAAGAAGCCTTGACAAGTTACTGCAGTGCATCTTGTAGATGGTACACACTGCAGCCACGGTACGCCAGTGGTGGAAAGGGTGAATGTTTAAGGTGGTGGATAGGGTGCCAATCAAGCGGGTTGCTTTGTCTTGGATGGTGTCAAGCTTCTTGAGTGTTGTTAGAGCTGCACTCATCCAGACAAGTGGAGAGTATTCCATCACACTCCTGTCTTAGAAACATAGAAACTAGGAGCAGGAGTAGGCCATTCGGCCCGTCGAGCCTGCTCCACCATTCAATACGATCATGGCTGATCATCCAAATCCAGTACCCTGTCCCTGCTTTCTCACACAGAATCCCCACATCGAGCCTGCACCTATCCCACCCTATCCCCGTAACCCCACGTATTTAATTCCCCCTAACATATCCCATCCTATCCCCATAACCCCACATATTTAATCCCCCCCTAACACTAAGGGTCAATTTATCATAGCCAAATCAACCTAACCCGCACATTTTTGGACTGTGGGAGGAAACCGGAGCACCCGGAGGAAACCCACGCAGACATGGGGAGAATGTGCAAACTCCACACAGACAGTCACCCGAGGTCAGATTCGAACCCGGGTCCCTGGTGCTGTGAGGTACCAGTGCTAACCACTATGCCACTGTCTGGTGCCTTGTAGATGGTGGAAAGGCTTTGGGGAGTTAGGAGGTGAGACAATCGCCGCAGAATGCCCAGCCTCTGACCTGCTCTTGTTGTCACAATATTTATGTGGCTGGTCCAGTTACGTTTCTGGTCAATGGTGACCCCCAGGATATTGATGGTGGGGGATTCGGCGATGGTAATGCTGTTGAATATCATGGGGCGGTGGTTAGACTCTCGCTTGTTGGAGATAATCATTGCCTGGCACTTGTGTGGCGCGAATGTTACCTGCCACTTATCAGCCCAAGCCTGAATGTCGTCCAGGTCTTTCTGCATGTGGGCATAGACTGCTTCATTCTCTGAGGAGTTGAGAATGGCACTGAACATTGTGCAGTCATCAGTGAACATCCCCATTTCTGACCTTATGTTGGAGTGAAGGTCATTGATGAAACAGCTGAAGATGGTTGGGCCTAGGACACTGCCCCGAGGAACTCCTGCAGCGATGTCCTGGGGCTGTGATGATTGACCTTCAACCATCACAACCATCTTCCTTTGTGCTAGGTATGACTCCAGCCAGTGGTGAGTTTTCCCCCCGATTCCCATTGACTTCAGTTTTACTAGGGCTCCTTGATGCCACACTCGGTCAAATGCTGTTTTGATGTCAAGGGCAGTCACTCTCACCTCACCTCTGGAATTCAGCTCTTTTGTCCATGTTTGGACCAAGGCTGTAATGAGGTCGGGAGCCAAGTGGTCTTGGCGGAACCCAAACTGGGCATCAGTGAGCAGGTTATTAGTGAGTAAGTGCCGCTTGATAGCACTGTTGATGACACCTTCCATCACTTTGCTGATGATTGAGAGTAGAGTGATGGGGTGGTAATTTGCCGGATTGGATTTGTCCTGCTTTTTGTGCACAGGACATAGCTGGGCAGTTTTCCACATTGTCAGATAGATGTGGCGGCAGCGGCGGCGAGCGGACCTGCGAGGGAGCTGCGAGGCGGCGGCGGTACAAAAGGCGAGCCTGAGGCAGGTAGGCTTACCAATCCAGGCTCTGGGAGAGGGAAGCAAAAAGTAATCGAAGTGTGACGTCACCAAAAAGCAGGTAAGTGATTGGTTGGTGAGTATTTCTTTCTCAATTTTTCTAAACGTAAATTTTGTGGTTTCTACGGTCTCTGTTGTGTAGCGGGGACTACTGTTAAGCAAGGGCCCTTGAGTATATCATTTAATTGCAGTGTAATTGGTGGGATTCATTTAATTTAATTTGAATTAATTAATTAATTAAAGGGTAAGTCATGGCAGGACAGCCCGGCCCCGTGGTATGCTCCTCCTGCGCTATGTGGGAAATCAGGGACACTTCCTGTGTCCCTGTTGACCATGTGTGCAGGAAGTGTATCCAGCTGCAGCTACTGACAGACCGCATTGCGGCACTGGAGCTGCGGATGGATGCATACTGGAGCATTCGCGATGCTGAGGACATCGTGGATAGCACGTTTAGGGAGTTGGTCACACCGCAGGTAAAGGCTGTACAGGCAGGAAGGGAATGGGTGACCACCAGGCAGAGTAGGAGGTGCAGGCAGGTAGTGCAGGGGTCCCCTGTGGCCATCCCCCTCTCAAACAGATATACTGCTTTGGATGTTGTTGAGGGAGATGGCTTATCAGGGGAAGACAGCAGCAGCCAACTTCCTGGCACCGTGGGTGGTTCTGCTGCACAGGATGGGAGGAAAAAGAGTGGGAGAGCTATAGTGATAGGGGATTCTATTGTAAGGGGAATAGATAGGCGTTTCTGCGGCAGCAAACGAGACTCTAGGATGGTATGTTGCCTCCCTGGTGCAAGGGTCAAGGATGTCTCGGAGCGGCTACAGAGCATTTTGGAGGGGGAGGGTGAACAGCCAGTTGTCGTGGTGCATATAGGTAAAAAACGGGATGAGGTCCTAAAAGCTGAATATAGGGAGTTAGGAGGTAAATTAAAAAATAGGACCTCAAAGGTAGTAATCTCAGGATTGCTACCAGTGCCACATGCTAGTCAGAGTAGAAATAGAAGGATATTTCAAATGAATACGTGGCTAGAGGAATGGTGCAAGGGGGAGGGATTCAAATTCCTGGGACATTGGAACCGGTTCTGGGGGAGGTGGGACCAGTACAAACTGGACGGTTTGCACCTGGGCAGGGCCGGGACCGATATCCTAGGGGGAGTGTTTGCTAGTGCTCTGGGGAGGGTTTAAACTAAAATGGCAGGGGGTTGGGAACCTGAGCAGGGAGACAGAGGAAAGGGAAACAAGGATAGAAGCAAAAGACAGGAAGGAGAAAAGCAAAGGTGACAGTCAGAGAAATCAAGAGTTTAAATCAAACATGGCCACAGTAAATAATTCTAAAAGGTCTAAGAGTGTTAAAAAAACAAGCCTGAAGGCTTTATGTCTTAATGCGAGGAGCATTCGTAATAAGGTGGATGAATTAGCTGCGCTAATAGAGGTAAATGGATATGATATGATTGGGATTACGGAGACATGGCTCCAGGGTGACCAAGGCTGGGAATTCAACATCCAGGAGTATTCAATATTCAGGAAAGATAGGCAAAAAGGAAAAGGAGGTGGGGTAGCATTGCTGGTTAAAGAGGGGATTAACACAATTGTAAGGAAGGATATTAGCTCTGATGATGTGGAATCCGTATGGGTAGAACTGAGAAATACCAAGGGGCAGAAAACGTTAGTGGGAGTTGTATACAGACTCCCAAACAGTAATGCTGAGGTTGGGGATGGCATTATATGGGAAATTAGAGATGTGTGCAATAAGGGCACTGCAGTTATCATGGGTGACTTTAATCTACATATAGATTGGGCTAACCAAATTAGTAACAATACTGTGGAGGAGGAATTCCTAGAGTGTATACGGGATGGTTTCCTGAACCAATATGTCGAGGAACCAACTAGAGACCAGGCCATCTTAGACTGGGTATTATGTAACGAGAAAGGATTAATTAGCAATCTTGTTGTGCGGGGCCCCTTGGGGCGGAGCGATCATAATATGATAGAATTCTTCATTAAGATGGAGAATGAAATAGTTGACTCAGAGACTAGGGTCCTGAATTTAAATAAAGGAAACTACGATGGTATGAGGCGCTGGTTGGGTAGGATAGATTGGGGAATGTTACTCAAAGGGTTGATGGTGGATAGGCAATGGCAAACATTCAAAGATTGCATGGATGAACTACAGAATTTGTTCATCCCTGTCTGGCATAAAAATAAAACAAAAAAGGTGACTCAACCATGGCTGACAAGGGAAATCAGGGATAGCATAAGATCCAAGGAGAGGACATATAAATTGGCCAGAAAAAGCAGTAAACCTGAGGATTGGGAGCAGTTTAGGATTCAGCAAAGGAGGACAAAGGGATTAATTAAGAGGGGGGAAATAGAGTACGAGTGTAAGCTTGCAGGGAACATAAAAACTGACTGTAAAAGCTTTTATAAATATGTGAAGAGAAAAAGATTGGTGAAGTCAAGTGTAGGTCCCTTGCAGTCAGAATCAGGGGAATTTATAATGGGGAACAAAGAAAATGGCCGACCAATTAAATACATATTTTGTCTCTGTCTTCACAAAGGAGAACACAAATAACCTCCCAGAGATGTCGGGGAACATAGGGTCTAATGAGAGGGAGGAACTGAATGAAATCAGTATTTGTAGGGAAATGGTGTTAGGGAAATTGACGGCATTAAAGGCCGATAAATCCCCAGGGCCTGATAATCTACATCCTAGGGTACTTAAGGAAGTGGCCCTAGAAATAGTAGATGCATTGCTGGTCATCTTCCAAAATTCTATAGACTCTGGAACAGTTCCCATGGATTGGAGGGTAGCTAATGTTACCCCACTGTTCAAAAAAGGTGGTAAAGAAAAAATGGAGAATTATGTAAGCCTGACATCGGATGTGGGGAAAATGCTAGAGTCCATTATAAAAGATGTAATAGCAGAGCACTTGGAAGACAGTGACAGGATTGGACAAAGTCAACATGGATTTACAAAAGGTAAATCGTGCTTGACTAATCTACTGGAATTTTTTGAGGATGTAACTGATAGAATAGATAAGGGAGAACCAGTGGATGTGGTGTATTTGGACTTTCAAAAGGCTTTCGATAAGGTCCCGCATAAGAGATTAGCGTGTAAAGTTAAGGCACATGGGATTGGGGGCAAGGTACTGACTTGGATAAAGAACTGGTTGGCAGACAGGAAGCAAAGAGTTGGAATAAACGGGTCTTTTTCCGAGTGGCAGGCAGTGACTAGTGGGGTTCCGCAGGGATCGGTCCTAGGACCCCAGCTATTCACTATATATATTAATGATCTAGACGAGGGAACTAGATGTAATATCTCCAAGTTTGCAGATGACACAAAGCTGGGTGGGCGTGTGTGCTGCGAGGAGGTGCCGAGAAACTCCAGTATGATTTGGACAGGTTGGGTGATTGGGCAGAAGCATAGCAGATGCAGTATAATGTGGATAAATGCGAGGTTATCCACTTTGGTGGCAAAAACAGAAAGGCAGATTATTATCTGAATGGCAATAGATTGGGAGAAGGGGAAGTGCAACGAGACCTGGGTGTCCTTGTGCACCAGTCGCTGAAGGTAAGCATGCAGGTACAGCAGGCGTTTAAGAAGGCAAATGGTATGTTGGCCTTCGTAGCGAGAGGGTTTGAGTACAGGAAAGGATGTCTTGCTGTAGCTGTACAGGGCCTTGGTGAGACCACACCTTGAGTATTGTGTGCAGTTTTGGTCACCTTATCTGAGGAAGGATGTTCTTGCCATGGAGGGTGTGCAGCGAAGATTCACCAGACTGATACCTGCGATGGCAGGAATGACGTACGAGGAGAGATTGGGTCGATTGGGCTTATACTCGCTGGAGTTTAGAAGAATGAGAGGAGATCTCATTGAAACTTATAAAATTCTAACAGGGCTAGACAGACTGGATGCAGGAAGGATGTTCCCGATGGCGGGGGAGTCCCGAACAAGAGGTCACAGTCTAAAGATAAGGGGTAAGCCATTTAGGACAGAGATGAGAAGGAATTTCTTCACCCAGAGAGTGGTGAACCTGTGGAATTCTCTACCACAGAAGGCAGTTGAGGCCTAGTCAGTAAATATATTCAAGAAGGAGTTAGATATATTTCTTAAGGCTAAAGGTATCAAGGGATATGGGGAGAAGGCAGGGACAGGGTACTGAGTTTGGATGATCAGCCATGATCTCATCGAATGGCGGAGCAGGCTCGAGGGGCCGAATGGCCTACTCCTGCTCCTATCTTCTATGTTTCTATGTTTCTATGCCAGTGTTGTAGCTGTACTGGAGCAGCTTGGCTAGAGGCGCGGCTAGTTCTGGAGCACAAGTCTTCAGCACGATAGCCGGGATGTTGTCGGGGCCCACAGCCTTTGCTGTATCCAGTGCGCTCAGCCGTTTGTTGATATCAGCTGGAGTGAATTGAATTGGCTGAAGATTGGCTTCTGCGGTGGTGGGGACCTCAGGAGGAGGCCGATATGGATCATCCACTTGGCACTTCTGGCTGAAGATGGTTGCAAACGCTTCAGCTTTGTCTTTTGCACTCACGTGCTGGGCTCCACCATCATTGAGGATGGGGATATTCAAGGAGCCTCCTCCTCCCGTTAGTTGTTTAATGGTCCACCACCATTCACGACTGGATGTGGCAGGACTGCAGAGCTTTGATCTGATCTGTTGATTGTGGGATCGCTTAGCCCTGTCTATAGCATGCTGCTTCCGCTTTTTAGTATGCATGTAGTTCTGTGTTGCAGCTTCCCCAGGTTGGCACCTCATTTTTAGGTACGTCTGGTGCTGCTCCTGGCATG